>JARGCV010000041.1:17400000-17690000 GCA_034064705.1 Bothrops alternatus
GATATCAAAAAGGTTTTGCGGCTTCCAGTGTTTTGTTTTTGGTGGGAAATGGGTCCAAGTGGCTCTTTGAGTGTTTTGGGTTGCCTACCTCTGTCCTAGTACAAACTGCACACACTGCAAAATAGATGGAAAAAAGGCACAGGGAATTTGCTTTTCTATTTCAGGTCCTTCTTATAAACAGAACATATACTTTTCAGTCCAAGGATCTTTAAGCGACTAAAAGTTAATATTATTATTATTATTATTATTTATTATTATTTACAATTTTTATACCGCCCCCCTCCCGAAGGACTCGGGGCGGTGTACAGCCCAATTAAAACAACAACACACAAAAATTAAAATTATTAAAAATAAATTAAACAATTTGGCCTAATATTTAAAAACCCAGCTAAAAACACAATCCCCTAAAAACAGTTATGGCCATTGTTGGAGCTGGAGCTATCATCCCAGGCCGGCTTGTCGGAATAAGTATGTTTTTAATTCTCGACGGAAGGAACGCAATTCCGTCATCGTACGGAGTTCGGGGGGGAGCTCGTTCCAAAGCGTTGGAGCTCCCACAGAGAAGGCCCTCCCCCTGGGGGTCGCCAGCCGACATTGTTTGGCCGACGGCACCCTGAGGAGACCCTCTCTGTGGGAGCGTACCGGACGGCGGGAGGTATTTTCTGGCAGAAGGCGGTCCTGTAGATATCCGGGTCCGATGCCATGGAGCGTTTTAAAGATGGTCACTAACACCTTGAAACGCACCCGAAAGGCCACCGGCAACCAGTGCAGCTCACGCAGGAGTGATGTTACATGGGAGCGCCATGGCGCCCCGGTCACTACCCGTGCGGCCGCATTCTGGGCCAGCTGAAGCCTCCGGGTGCACCTCAAGGGGAGCCCCATGTAGAGAGCATTACAGTAGTCCAGCCTGGAAGTGACGAAGGCATGAGTAACTGTGCATAGCGAGTCCCGGTCTAGGAAGGGACGCAACTGGCGTACCAGGCGAACCTGATAGAACATCCTCCCGGCCACGGCCGTCAAATGGTCCTCTAAAGACAGCCGTGAATCCAGGAGGACTCCCAAATTGCGAACCCTTTCCACGGGGGCCACTGTTTCGCCCCCAATGGACAACGAAGGAGTCAATTGACTAAACCGGGACGACGGTAGCCACAGCCACTCGGTCTTGGAAGGGTTGAGCTTGAGTCCGTTCTTCCCCATCCTTTGGGGAAGAAGATATTTGTAAATGTAGGACCTTGCTAGCTTACAACCTAAACAGCTCTCAGTAAGTTTACAACTTACATAAGGACTGGGGTCTACAATATTTCAGCTGTTCTGGATTCAATTCCCATGCTTTCCAGCTAGCCAGGAATTATGAAAGTTAAAGTCCAAAACATTTGGAATCAAACTGGGGACAGATGAAATTCCCAGCTAATTCAACAAAGGATGGTCAACCTCATTTCATTCCCACTACTTACAAACGAGGTTGTAAATGACTTGCATCCAAATACTGAGAGATTGAGGCTAAAAGACAAAACAAAAACAAAAAAAAAACCTCACCCTTTTTTGTTATGAAGAGTTGTGAAAATTTGCAGAAAAATATTGCTTTGGATTAAAAATATTTTTCTGCTAAAGCTTCAATAGTGATAACTGAGACTGTTTCTTTCCAAGGAAAGAGATGCTGTTTGGAGAGAAATATTCACTAATTCATAACATATTAGTTTGCTCAGAATAACCAACATGCTCTATATTGCCATTCATCTTTACTGCAGATAAAAATATTTGTCTTGAGCACACATTTTGTTCTAAGGTAAAGAAATGCATGCACAGAATGCTTCCTTGGCTCTTTCCTCACCTTACTCTTAAAAGTCTTCACTGTGTTGTGGGCTGAGGTTACCCAAAGCTATATGTAATAAGAAAGAAGGATATACAATAAATAGCACACTTCTTCCAAAGTTTTTATTTTTCTTATGATCTTATTGAAAGAATTGGGTATAGCATCTTTTAATTTCCTGATGAAACAGATTACAGTAGCTAAGGAGCATGCCAAAGAGCAAATAATCTTCCATTTGCTGTCAAATTCCGGCTGAGAAGCCCAACAAAGCAAAACACCAGAGACATTACGATCTCTAATGTAAACTTTATTAGGCATTAGCAAACCGGTAGGATAGAAGGAAAGCTAGCTCTGAAAATATGGTGGGAAACAGATAATTAAAAGAGTAAAACTTTCTCTCCCCAACAGTTCAAGTCAATATTGTCCAATTAATCTTCCAGCAATTGTTACGAGAAGAAACTTTGGTTCACCAACATCTCTTTAGCGGCTTCAGCTCTCACACTGATAGGGAACACCTGTGGATCCCAAACTCTCCCCTCCCCCCATCCCCCATAACTGTAGACAAGCTAGAAGCACTAAGGCAGTCCTAAAGACAGTAAATTTTGTAGCTTGACATTTGCACAGCTAATTAGAAATACTCCATCTACGTAATATGCATTCTAACTATATGGGGAAGCACTGCACTTGATCAATGGATAAAGGCCAGACACTATTTTTGCTGTCTGATTTTAAGCTTGCTCATAGGAGAGAAATCCCCAAAATATCTCTTTCCCCAAAGCTATGAGATCTGTGTGCAATTAAATTCCTGCATGTAAATACAGAGGGAAATGGAAATATGATTTACAGATGATAAGTCCTATTGATCTTTGGCAATTTGTATGTATATAACTAGGATTATTTGAATCACCTAATGGAGTGATTAAGAAAGAACAAATGAGATTTTAGGCTCTTTATCAAAGGTTTAAACTGCCCATCTCCCTCATAGAAGGACTCTATAAAATTTAAAAGAGAGGCAAAAAAAAAAAGTAAAGTAAAGTAAAGGAGTACCCGTGGAAGTGGTACCTATTTATCTAGTTGCATTTGCAGCTGCTAAGTTAGCAAGAGCTGGGGCAATGACAGGAGCTCACTCTGACTCATGAAGCTCGGTCTCAAACCTGGGCTGCTGGCTTTCCAGCTGACAAGCCCAGCATCTTAACCAATTAGCCACCGCACTGCCCCAAAAGAGGCAAGGATGATTAAAATTTTAATGATAGAAATTAAAAGGCAGGGGACGACTTTCAGAACTCTATCTGGCCCTACAGATATTTGCTCCTCTGTAAGCTCCACAAGAGGCCGCAGAGCTATGTTGTTGTGAGCCGCCCTGGGTCTTAGGAGAAGGGCGGCATATAAATTTGATTAAACTTAAACTTAAACTTATGTTTTCACATTTTTCAGAAGGTCAGGAAAATAGGGGTCCACCTCAATTCTGGGGCGACTGTTCCACAGGGGGGGGCAACGGCAAAGAAGGCTCTCTTCCTGGATCCCAGGAATCGGAATTCTTTTGCTGACACAGTCTTCAACATACCTCCCCTGACTGAACAGATGGGATGGGATGGGCTGATGTAATGGAGAGAAGATGGTTCTGTAGGTAACCTGGCCCTATACCAACATAAGGTTGTAAAGGTCATAATTAACATCTTGACTTTATATCTCTCTGCTCCCAACAGTTTATTAGCATTGGTGCTTGCTTTTATTGAGTAGCATGCAAAAGTTTAAGCATTTCTGGTCTTACTGTCAGTTTCAGTGAATCCCTAAGTGAAGAGATCTCTGTTCACAGAGGAATTGTTGGAACGTACAATTTTTTCACAAGCTGCACGCTCAGCTCTTACTGGACTGTTTTTTTCAAGTACTGCAACAGTGATAGTTCACTTCCACCTGCATTAGTATTATTAGTATTATATACTTATTTACTATGCTACGATGTTATCAGAAACATTTACAGTGCAATATTATGCTTGATTAATATGCCCCTTCAACCTCAATGGGCAAAGAGGTTTTCTCCCTATCAGAACATGTGTTTAATCATACAGTTTAAGGTAGATAAGCAATGACCCAAAGTATTATTAATTTTATCAGAATTCAGTTTCAAATTAATTTTCAATAATTTTACATAGGATTCAGCTACCAAAACTACCATGAAATGGCAAATGAATCCAGCAAATTAAGCACTTCAACCTGTGTAGAGTTTCAGACATTTTAAATCACTGATTTCATGCACGCTTGCTTTTGCACAAGTCTGGGATGTAAATGGTATAAACATTTTAAATTTCAACTGTCTACGTTTATCTTTCCCTGAGGATTTTCTCTGGATGAGAGGTTTCTCTAGCCTGGATTATGGTATATTATGGTATTATGTGGATTGTGTTATTATTATAAGGTGTCTGCCTAGTGTTGTGAAGCTGAGTTCATGAATATATAGTGCCTTTGGAATAAGAACAAATCCTTTTGTACTATACTAGAAAGGATTTTTCTACAACTTTTCACTTTTGAGTGATCTGAAGAAAATCCACCATTGAATACCGGTAGAACAGAAGACAAAACAAAAACGATGACCAGCTTGTTACTAACAACTAATATGTAGATAATAAAAGCCTCAAAAATTGATTCAATCAATTAAGCAATTCTATCAATTAAAGAATTATCCCAGAAAATAGGTTTGCTATGGACAGAATGGTTTTAATTACATACATGTACTTTGGGATGTGATGCAGTTTATTTATGCATCAATGATTATGCGGTGGATTATTATAAAAGTTCAAACAGAGACTTTACAGAAGAAGACATCACATGTATTGTGTTTTCTGTTGATTTGTCTGAGGATAAAGTCTGGCAAGGTTTTATCTTTTTTTTTTTTTTACAATTTCTCTATTTTTTTTTTTTAAATATTGCAGTTAATTTAACAGTGTAACCCTTATACTTTCTATTTTCCTGGGGAGAAGTGCAGAAGAGAAAGAAAAATCCAAAGTTAAAAAAACTAGGTTGCTTAGGAAGACAGAGGAAATGCAGGGCTGTGAATGTCCTTGTTAATTACTTAGCAGTAGATTATACAGAAAAGCTACTTAGTTTGTGACTCCTATTCAACTATCCTTGGTATCTCAACCAATAAAAATGATTCATGCTTGCCAGCTTTCCTTTTATTTTTTTTTAATGATTTCCCTGTTTCAGATGGGCTGTACTTTTTAAAACGCTGATGTGCATTTCTCCAACTGAACTGTACAGAAGAGTACTCAGTCATGGCTATGTTTATCTCCTGCTCATTAAACATTGATGCCAGCTTTGAATTACAGTCCCCACGTGGAATATTGTTTTAAGGCTTCCTCATGGAAGTATGTTGTAGGAGATTACAGACCATTATATTATAGAAAGCATTCCTGGCAGTTCCTCCCTGTTTTTCTACAAAAAAACAAGCAACATTGGCTTGGAGACTGTACAGGGCATGGCCTAACCATTTGGTTAATGCATCTCACATGCGTCGAGTCAATGACATGTAACAAAAAATTAATGGTCAATCATAGAAGGATACTTACTAAGGCAATTTTTAACCAGAGGAGTAAATTCTGTTTTTCCAACCACCTGGGGAAAAATTAGTTTGCTCTCTTTTCTACTATTATTACTTTATAGTTCAAAGTTATTTCATCCCAGAAACATGTAATCTGAAATCATAAGGAAACAGATAGATCTCCAAAGCAATGCCCAAAGAGCCAACAAAAGTTTACTTTTTAATTAGACAGACAAAAAAATTAAAACTACCTGGAAGTAATCATATTAAATGTAATTAATTATTGTAATCTAAAGCAGGGGTCCCCAGCCCCTGGGCTACAGCTCACTACTGGGCCGTGGCCTATTTGGAACTGGGCTGTGTGAGCAGTGGGCTGGCAAGCATGCGCATGTGCAGCTCAGCTTGCAGAAGTTGAGCTGCGGGTGTGTGCATGTGGTCCTGCTGCTTGCGTTAAGTCGAGTGATGTGTGCACACATATGCAATGGTCCACTGCTTGCGCCACCCGGTTCCCCTTTCCAACCCCCCTGCTGATCTAAAGTATCTTTAATCAACTTTAGTTTTGGTCCTGACACTGAACACATCTGGAATATGTTTTTTTTTAAATCAAGACACACACTGTTCTATTACATTATTGCGAGTTACAATTTATTCCATTTTCAATATGTATTCAAAATTACAGCCAAATAAAATCAGAGGTATTGATTGAAGGCAGGATTGTATACACAGTATTGCACCTTTTTTGAGGTCACTGCATTTGTTACCACTAGGCTTCCTGACACAATTTATAAATCCTACTACAGTGTAGTGGTAGCTTAAATCAGGGACTCCTAATCAAGTAGGTTTCTGTCTGTTCAACTAGTCATCTAGAAAGAACGTGTTCAGAATACCTCCTCCAGGTGAGATGCAAGCAGTTTGGGCTAGAAGTCAGACCTATAAATTTAGGAAATGCATTGCTTCCAGTAATATGAATGAACGTGACTCTTTTCTTCATCTTAAACACCACATCCTCTCATTTAGCGACTGCAACACATTCCTTAAATTGGAAATGATCACTAAATGTACATGTGACTGCAATATTATATGAATGTAAAAATCCTACAAGCTAGACTCCAGCAGTATGTGGATCGAGAACTACCAGAACTACAGGCAGGATTTCGAAGAGGCAGAGGAACTAGAGATCAAATTGCTAACACACGCTGGATCATGGAGAAAGCTAGGAAGTTCCAGAAAAACATCTACTTCTGCTTCATTGACTATGCTAAAGCCTTTGATTGTGTGGATCACAACAAACTGTGGCAAGTTCTTAAAGAGATGGGAATACCAGACCATCTTATTTGTCTCTTGAGAAACCTATATGCAGGTCAAGAAGCAACAGTGAGAACTGGACATGGAGCCACTGATTGGTTCAAAATTGGGAAAGGAGTCCGGCAAGGCTGTATTCTGTCGCCCTGCCTATTCAACTTATATGCAGAGCACATCATGAGAAAGGCAGGGCTAGATGAATCAAAACTTGAATTAAGATTGCTGGGAGAAATATCAACAACCTATGCAGATGATATTACTCTAATGGCAGAAAGTGAAGAGGAACTAAAGAGCCTCTTGATGCAGGTGAAGAAGGAGAGTGCAAAAGTTGGCTTGAAACTCAACATTAAGAAAACCAAGATCATGGCATCTGGCCCTCTCAATTCTTGGCAATTAGATGGGGAAGAAATGGAGGTAGTAACAGATTTTATCTTCCTGGGCTCCAAGATCATCACAGATGGGGACTGCAGCCAAGAAATTAAAAGACGCTTGCTCCTGGGAAGGAAAGCTATGGCAAATCTAGACAGCATACTAAAAAGCAGAGACATCACCCTGCCAACAAAAGTGCATATAGTCAAGGACATGATTCTCTAGTTGCAATGTATGGCTGTGAAAGTTGGACCATAAGAAAGGCTGAGCGCAAAAGAATTGAGGCCTTTGAACTATGGAGAAGAGTCCTACGAATCCCATGGACTGCAAGGCGATCAAACCGGTCAGTTCTAGAGGAGATTAACCTTGACTACTCTTTAGAAGGTTAGATCCTGAAGTTGAAACTCAAATACTTTGGCCACCTAATGAGAAGGAAGGACTCACTGGAGAAGAGCCTAATGCTGGGAAAGATTGAGGGCAATAGAAGAAGGGGACGACAGAGAATGAGGTGGCTGGATAGAGTTACTGAAGCAGTAGGCGTAAGCTTAAATGGACTCCAGAAGATGGTAGATGACAGGAAGGCCTGGAGGAACGTTGTCCATAGGGTCACGATGGGTCAGACACGACTTTGCAACTAACAACAAACTTTTCAATAAAATAAAAGTAGCTCATCTGCTGTTGTTTCCCGTCTGGTCTACCTTGTAAGGTTGACATCAATCTTGCCAATTTGAAAGTATATTTCTCCCCGTTTCCTTTGCAGTCTGAAACTAGGGACTCCTCTTGCCCCACCCACATTCCTGGTGTGGGTTCAGTTACCTATCCCTATACTCTGTCTGTTAAGATCATTCTCACATATCATTACAAGGCCCTCCTGGGAAGGGTTGACTTGGAGATTTGTTGATTCTGCTTCTAATTGGACTCAAGCCTTGGAGCAGGTCCTACAGTAGTGGCTGAAATTCAGTGTCGCTTGGTTATTTAGGACAGGGCTATTCAACTGGTGGTATGCGTACCATTTGTGGTACTTTGCCGCATGGCAGGTGGTACGTGATTGCTAGCCAAGTGTAGCAGGGGAGGGGAATGAGCCGAAGCAAGCCAAGCCTGAGGGAGAGGCAGCTGCAGGACTATCTGGGCTCGGCAGAAGCCCCAGGAGTTGGCAGGGCTCCAGCTGATTGGTGCTTCCAGAAGCAGCTCGGAGTTGGAGGTGAACTGAAGAAAAAGGGTGGAGAGAAGAGGCTATAAAAGAACGTGGTTTGGGTGGGAGAAGGGGAAAAAAGACAACAGGAAAGGTTTAATCCCTTAAAACAAATGTAATTAGTTTTACCCCCTTTAATTGAGTCTGTCTGAGGCTTTTAGAAAGTTTTCTTTGAAGATAAACAGGCTTAATTTAAAGCTAAAGCTTTTCACAATTGCGGGAGCCTTTCAGTCTAGAATTGCAACATTGTGACACATGACACGCCTGAGGCAGCTTAAAAAGAAAAAAAACCAGAGTTTGTGTTTCTTTATTTTCTTGCTTTGCACTTGATTCCTGTGTCTTTAAGGGTACAGGGAGGGGATTGGGGGAGTGCATTCTTACTACACTGTGGAAGAGCTCAGAAGGGCAAACCAGCTAGCTCAGGAGTCTACAAACTTAGCAACTTTAAGACCTGTGGACTTCAACTCCCAGAATTCCTCAACTAGCCATGAGGGCTGAGGAATTCTAGGAGTTGAAGTCCACAAGTCTTAAAAGTGCCAAGTTTTTTCTTTTTTTCTACAGTTTGTAATATTTTATTAGATTATAGAATAAAATACAAAAATACAAAGGGAAATAGTAGGACACAGTGGGGAGGAAAAAGGGGGAAAGTGAGGGGGAGAAGGGAAAAAGAACATACTTCCTCTGTTGCAGTAGAAGGAAGCATTAACACTGAACCTCAACTTTTAAATTTTCCATAATATTATAAACTAGCCGTTTCTATAACAACAAATGAATCTAATCAATAAAACCCAAAATCCCCCCTTTTTTTAGTTATCAAGTTTTTGACACCTTGCTAAGCACTGATGGTACTCAAATATTGTCATGTCATAAAATGGGTACAATCTGTGAAAAGGTTGAAAAGCCCTGATCTAGGACAGGGTCTGCAACCATGACAATTTTAAGACTTGTGGACTTCAGCTCCCAGAATTCCTCAACCAGCTGAAGTCCACAAGTCTTAAAGCTGTCAAGGTTGCAGACCCCTGATCTAGAAGCTTGGTCCTGATGAAGTGGACTGGGTATTCATAACTAATAGACAGCTTGCTTACTTGTGTATTAGATCCATGCCCTTCATGGTTGGCTAATGGTGGTGAATTCTTCCTTGACCATTTTTTAAAGAGGCAGTGGTTCTTCCCCACTAAACAGCCCACTGCAGGACCCAACTGTATTGGACAATTTTCACTTGGTCTCAATCTTCCCTTTTACGAGAAGATGGTTATATCATAGCTGGTGGATTACCTAGACTTGCAAGATTTATGTCAGCTCTCCCAGATAAATCAGTCAGAAAACACAACCAGATGAATTAATTCTACTTTATTGTAAAAATATATTAACAGAATTTTGTAAGTCTGAAAGTACAAACTCCCCACCCCACTTCTGACTGTTTTATCCACATAGTCAGGTTCTTCCTATGTTTCTTTCTCTGACTATCACTGAGGGTTCCTGCCTCTCTTGTCTAGACAGCATTTCTTCCCCTTGTCCCCTAAGGTCATCCACACATTCCCTTATATATAGAAAGGCAAGCTTGAATTGTATACTTGGACTGTAAAAATCCAGGTGACCACTAGATGGCAGCAGAACATTAATATTTATGTATCTCTCTGCTGCCATCTAATGGTTATCTGGATATATGTAACCCAGGTATAACCACTATTCACTCAGTTTTAAGTAAGCTAAAGAGTCACCATGAACCTAAAAACCCTTGTGATGCTCATCTCCATAAAGTAAATAAATATTATTAACAATCAAAAACAAAAGGAAAACATACTGTGATAGCATGTTATAAAGCAAAGTGTCATTTAACATCTGAAATGTCAAGTCAATGGAACTGAAGTAACTTTAAGAGAGGATTCATGTCCAAATACAAATTTCAGTTTGATCATACCACCCTAATGGTGCAAGACTCCACACTGACATTTCTAAGCACATGGCAAGCAGAAAGTAAGACAGAGTTAGATGTCCGGCATAATATGTATAACTTCATTCAGACTGTTTTTGCTATTCATTTAAAAGCGAAGAACCAGATTTCTAGCTATTGGAATTCAACTGATTACACTAAGCAGCTGCAATCAAGACATCCTGGGGAACTTAAAAGTACTTAGGTATTTTATTTCTCTGCTTCCTCCCCATCTTATTTGTTCAAAGTTCATACATTTATCTGATTCCATGGAATTTTTAATCAGCCCGAAGGTCTGGAAATCACGTGCCTCTGTTCTGGGGAAGGAAGCAAGTCATGGGAAGAGCATGCTGATTTAATCATTATATTTATTCTTAGATACAGATAGTTCTATTCAGCAAAGAAAATTAGGGAGGGAAAAAACCCTCCTCCACCTTTGGAGACTCAGATGACTGTCAAATAATTAAGGATTAAAATCCTTGTAAGTCCTTGGAACAAGTAACTGAATGATCTAATTGAGAACAGTGTTTATAGAAGAGCAACCAACAGAATTCAATGGAAACCCATCAGAAAACACATGGAAGGAAATATATGAAGCACATATATGGATGTCATTTCCTTTGTGTTTGTTGCTAAGGTTAGTCAGATATGATACAGAATGCCTATTTCTAACACTGCAAGTTCTTAAAAAGAATAAAAACAAAAAAAAAAATAGCAATAAAAGCCATAAGTAACTTTGGACTTTGTTCAATTCTTCCTAATAATTAGCTTTTGATGTAGCCTTTAGATTAATTAAATGCCTTTTGGCAATGTATGAACTGGGTGCCTTATCAGTGACAAATCAGGAAGGCATAGGTGCACCAATTTATAAGTTGCTGAGTAAAGATAAGATCAGTTGGTCAATGTTTTACATTTAAAGTGACTCAGTACAAAGGAAACAGAATGTATCAAAAGGCACTGGAAGGTGCTATTTGCATATGCACAAACTTGAGCCTTGAATCACAACTTAGAAAGCAATATTTGACCCCATCTCTATGTAAGTAAGGATGAGAAATAATCTTGTCTATAAAATGGTAAAATATTCCTTGATCTTGCAGGGCATGTAATGTAACATTTGACAATCTTCTTTTCTCTCATACTTTTAAACACAGTAAAATAGAATTCAGTTGTCCATTTCCACGTTTAACTGTTCAGGTGCAGAAGAAGACTAGGTCCTATTTATATGGACAATTCTATATACTATAGCTCTGGTTTAACCACTTAGCTTTATCAAAGGATTGATGGAATAACTTGCCCATTTTCATATCTTGTTTTAATTTAATCATGAGGATAATATTTCCTACCCCGTGTTTCCTTGAAAATAAGCCTGGGTCTTATATTTATTTTTAGTCCAAAAGACCCATTAGCACTTATTTTCAGGAGTGTCTTATTTTGCAGGTGGAGGCAGAGGTACCGGGTCGGGCGGAGGCGGGGTCATCACGGGTGGGGCACCAGGCCCGCTGGAGGACCAGATTGGAAGGCGGGGCTGAGCTCTGGAACCACAGAGTTTTGCATGGTACAAACAAGGTAGAAGATAATGTTACCACACCAAAGCCATTTAGTCCGAGGTGACCAGTGAACATGGTTTCAGCTTTTACACTGACCCTTGACTAGAAAGGGTCTAATTCAGGGATCGTTCCCCTTTTCCTTCAGCATGGCCCAAGCTCCCTGTGCTTCTTTCCAATTCTGCCTCAAAGCCTCAGCGATTCAGTTCTCTCCCGTCCTTCCCAGCCCATCCTTCCCTAACCCCACCCCTTTCCTTCAATTACCACCTTCTCATTTACCTATTTCCACCCACAAGGGGAAGGCTTTCTTTCTTGTCACTTGTTCTGTTCAGGGACTGTCTACAAATGTGACTTTGAGGCAGCAGCTGGATGAGTTTCAATTGCCAGGCGTGGCATCTCGATGCTGTGGATTTGCTGCTCTGCAAAAGTTTGTATTGGATCTCTCTCTCTCACACAGACACACACACACAGAGGTTGGATCAGATCTCTCTCTCTCTCTCTCTCTCTCTCTCTCTCTCTCTCTCTCTCTCTCTCTCTCTCACACACACACACACACACACACACACACACACACACACACACACAGGCCCCTAAGCTCTTGGCCTGCTAAACCTCACTTGCACAGAACTTCAGCACCCAGCATACACCAGGCTGAAGAGGAGCCCTCCTGTAAGCCAATCACCAAACTGGGGGGAGCCCTCCAATAAGCCAAAACCAACAGGCGATGCTCCCCTCTCCTTTCAGAGTGTTCTGCTGCTGAGAAACAAGCAAAACCTTTGCAAGGAAACAGTCCTGGAGAAGAACAAGTGATGAGAAAGAAAGCCTGCCCCACTTGGGTGAAAACAGATACATGAGGAGGTGGTAGTCAAAGGAGGGGGGTGGGGTTAGGGAAGAATGGGCTGGGAAGGATGGGAGAGAACCGAATCGCTGAAGCTTTGAGGCAGAATTGGAAAGAAGCACAGGGAGCTTGGGCCATGCTGAAGGAAAAAGGGAGCGATCCCTGAATTAGACCCTTTCTAGTCAAGGGACAGTGTAAAAGCTGAAACCACATTCACTAGTCACCTTGGACTAAATGGCTTTGGTGCAGTAACAGTATCGTTTGTACCATGCAAAACTCCATGGTTCCGCCCCCAGCCTGCCTGGGCTACCTCACATCCCACGTGAGAGACATCAAACTGGCCATCCTCACCCCCCCCACCCCCCAGGCAACCACAATGCTAGGGCTTACTTTTGGGGTAGGGCTTATATTAGGTCCACCCCAAAAATCAAGCTAGGGCTTATTTTTGGGATAGGGCTTATTTTGGGGAAAACAGAATATCACGTGCAACGTCTATTACTATGCTGTCTCATTCAGTGGGATAGTAAAGAAGATCTCACACAGACAGGAAACGTTTAGATGATCATATTCAAATCCAGGAGATAAAGATATAATCTCTCTTTCCTGAGGCTTCCAGTTTCATTGCCCTCTAATTCAGAGTCTATGTGCAAATGCCATGTGACCCTTGGAAACCAATTGTGCCATCCCTTTGGAAGATAGAGTAAAACAGATTCCTCCATTGTTGGATTTCCTTCATCCTCTTGGAATCTGCTACAAGGGAAATGAATATTGGAGCACAATGAACTTCTCAGTCATATTAAAGCAAAATCTAGAATTATATGTGAAGGTTTGGGGCACCTGCAAATGGCTTTACTAGGCCTTCTTCTCTGAGTCAGGCATAGAAGTGCAGCCAATGACCCTATCATTTATATGGGTGATAGGGAGAAAAAGAGGAGAGTCTGCTGAATGCTCAAAGAACCCAATGAAACTGTAATATCTGGCTACCCTTCCCCTTGTGAAATAATCAAATTTACTGGTAACAGAAACATAATGGATTAAGAAGAATATGAATTGGTTATGCATACAAAAACACAGCAGTTTTCCATGTAAGTAAGTCCATTTTCCTACAGCTATGCAAGAAACTAGATATAAAGAAAGTGACATGGCTCAGACTTCTTACAAGGGTATGTACTGTGAAGTACTCTCAAGCATCAGAAACTACATGATATTTTAGTTAATATGGTATATTTTACATTTCAAGTAACTATTAGCAGATAATTAAGCACCTTACTAACAGAGATAAATGACAAGAATCCATTATTATGATTTAATTTACAGAATCAGGAAGACAGTTTTTCTGAAAGCATTAAGAGGTTGTGGTGAATTGATTTTCATCATCAAGAGTATAAATGGATGAGTTCATCTTTCCGGTTAGATGCCCAAGTTAAATATTATTTCTTGGACCACTTGCTTCTTGGTGATCAAAACTTGTGGCTTGTACAATTGCCTTTCTGGAAAGCATCCTCACAAAAAAATAATAATAATAAAAAAGTTCCCAAATGTGCTTTTTCAAGAGGCAACTGGACTTTCTTTTTTTCTCTTTGAAGATGTTTCGTTTCTCATCCAAGAAGCTTCTTCAGCTCTGACTGGATGGTGGGGAATGGAAGGGTTTATATTCCTTGCAGACAGCTGGTCATTTGCATTCTTTCAGAGAGTTGCTGAGGCCACCTGGAGGATTATCTGTGTCCTCAGGGTCACCTGAGTGGTGCGAATGGGTATGGAGCCTTCTTGGAACTGCTGAAAGGACTATGTTGTAGACTGGAGATATATAATGTCATATCCCTCCCCCTCTGTTGAGAGAGGGCTGTTCAGTTTTGACATAGATGACCTCTTTGACCCCTCTTTCAAACCAGCAGTCCTCTCTGTCCAAAATATGGAATTGCTGTCTTCAAAACAATGGCCTTTGTCTTTTAAATGCAGATGGACTGCTGAATCTTTTCCTGATGGGTTTGTTCTTCTAGGTTGTGCCATATGTAAAAATAAAAAACTTAAAAATTGGCACAAGCACGAAGAAAAATATTACTAGGGTATCTATAGCCTATGGAACAAGAACTACTAGAGGCAGAAATCACATTAAGAGTAGGGGGCACTTGAGATCGCATTGTTAATATTTGGTGGGTAATGGAAGAGACAAGAGGGTTCCCAAAAAGAGTTATTTATTGCTTCGTTTGCTTTTAACTGGGTAGATCACAAGATATCATCGATAGCTCTTAAAAATAGGATGGTACCAAGTGATCACATCTGCCTACTGAACAATATACAGGATAATTAGGAAGCAATCAAAGACAATATAGAGCAAATAAATGTTCCCAAATTAATAGAGGAGTGCACTGACATTGTTTTATTGCCCCCTTATATTTTGCATATAAATGAAATAAACGTCACACAAATACTGGAGTAGAAGAAATGGAATTTCAAATTATAATTCTAGGAAAAAACTTCAACAACATCAGATACGCTGGTGATACCACTTTGATGTCTAAGGACTCTTTTGTTAAAAGAGAAAGAAGAGATTAAAAAGTCAATCTCCTTCTCAATATTAAAAGAAGTAAATTATTACAAAGCCAATCCCATACAAATAGGCAGAGAAGTAGAATAAGAAATAGATTTTCTCTTTCCTGCTAATGGGGATGATGACTTTATCTATGAAATAAAGAGGCATCTGCTGCTGGGGAGAGAGAGTATGATAGATCTACTCAAAAGGTTACAGTGAGGAGATAGGAACTGACAACAAAGGCATGCACTATCAAAGCATTCATTGAAAGTTGGACCACCAGGAAAGCTGAATGGAAAAAAAAATAATTTTTGAATTATGTGGCTGGAGAAAAAAAGTTAAGAATACCTTGGAATGCAAAGGCAAATCATGAAATACTAGATACAAACGAATAACGAAGAAAAAGCTTAAATAACTTGGAGACACAATGCAAAGTCATGAATCACAGAAGAACCTTTAAAACAACGAGCAGAAAGCAAGGTGGTTACATATTCACCAATGATAAAAGCATAAATTTAATGGAACAAATGTTTACTTCTTCATCAGAAACACAATAGGTTTTTGTTTGGTCTCTCTTACAGAGGTCAGATCTATATAGATATTATTTGACTTGCGAACATTCATGAAACAATAGTTCGAAGCTATGACAGCACTAAAATAAGTGACTTAAAACCAGTTCTTACATTTACAACTGTTGTAACATCCCCACAATCACAACTGTGGTTTGGGTGCTTGGCAACTGGCATTTATTTACCACAAGGGCAGCATCTTGGGGTCATGGGATGGCCAACTGTGAGCTTTCTAGCTGGCTTCCAATAAGCAATGGGAAAAACTGGACTTGCTTAATGACCACTGGGGGGAAAAGTTGTAAAATTGGATAAGGACACATGATAATTCACTTAATGACCATATCATTTAGCAATGGATGCTTCATGCCAATGTATTCATAGGTCAAGGACTACCAGTATAGTAGCTGATATGATGTGAAACTTGGTCTTGTTTCTTTGTATTGAGGTCATAGCATGTGATGTAAAAGGTCAGGAAAGTAGAGTGAGCTATGGAAAACTTGCTGTTATTATGAAGTTTTAGTACTATTTTATAATATCTTGGTAAGGCCAACTTGGAATATTGCATCCAGTTTTGGTCGCCACAATATAAGAAAGATGTTGTGACTCTAGAAAGATGTAGAGAAAAGCAACACAAATGATAAGGAAACTGGATGCTAGAACATATGAAGAACAATTGCGGGAACTGGATATATTTAATTTCCTTGGACACAGATTTTATACTCTCTGTTTTTTCAGTCATATACTATTACACAAGAAGAACAGGCGAAAACTCAGTGGGCCCTCCTTACAGCATTTAGAAAAATAGACTAACGGGTCTTCCTATGGACCCACTGTTTAACTGAACGCTGTCCTTCTTGAGAAGAACCAGCCCTCATTATACCAAAGCTCTTGAGTTATAACTTTTTATACAGGACATTTTTAAAAGCTGTCACTGAAGGAAGCTTTCAAAGCTTTTCCACACCCTTATTACAGATCAGACTAAAAGAACTCACCAACACATGAGAGCGGCTACCACTGCAGTCCAGGTGATGCAACATGAATTGGGCTTCTTAGTCTCCGACTCTTCCTCCTTCTTGCAGCAAGACAGGCAGATGAGATAGATGCCAAGGAAAACCAGGTTGAGACCCAAGAAGAGAACTCCGGTCAGAGCCAAGAGGATCAAGGACTATGAGACAAGAAGGGGAGAACTCTCTTTAAGCTTCTGTTTATGGCTTTTAAAAAAACAAGTAAAACATAAAACAAGAATGGATAGAAAGATGCTTGTACACCACAGCATATAAAATTAGTTTAAAATTAGCCTTTCTAAAATGAAGTTCACTTGGAATTTGTCTTGCTTAAACTACTGGAAAGCAAAGGAACAGAAAAGATGTCAAATGTGGTAAGATCTATTTCCATCCATATGCCAACCTGTTTAATTTAAATCCAGCAACTGACAACTAAATTGTTAAATTCTGCTACAGCATCCACTTAAACCAGAGGTCCCCAACCCCCGGTCTCTGGACCGGCACCGGGCTGTGGCATATGAGAAACCGAGCCACGCAAACAAGCAAAGCCCCATCCATGGGATGCAGGTAGCACACGAAACCATGCCCCCTCCGGTCCGCGGAAAAACCTCTCCCCACAGAACCAGTCCCTGGTGCCTAAAAGATTGGGGGCCTCTGTCTTAAACATATATATCAAATATATACTTCTCCAGTAGTTAAATAAACAAGGCAAATTAAATTTCATGGAACTTAAATAAGAATCCCTATAAACTCAGAATATCTTCAGGTTAAAAATGATCCTATTTTATTTTATTTATTTCTATCCTGTCTTTATTATTTTTACAAATAACTCAAGATGGCGAACATATCCAACACATTTTCTTTCTCCCTACTTTGCTCATAACAACCACTCATGGCTGCGAGAAAGTGATTAGTCCAAAGTCACACAGCTGGCTTTCATGGTTAAGGCATGACTACAACTTATGGTCTTCGTAAATAGTGCTCATATTGCAGACTTTAAGGCTCATTACATTTGCAAATATGCATGTTTGATAAACACAAAGCACAAATACTAGAGATAGCGATATTGGCCACTACCAGCTGTATGCCCAACTGTCTCAGTTATTTGTGACTTGAGTGGTTAAAAGGAAAAAAAAATTAAGAATCACCAGCTGTTTTCCAAAATCATAAGAACTAGCCTTACTTGCTGGGGATAAGCAACTAAATGACCATTTACAAGCTTTATGTGCCTAAACAGAAGTGCCATTCTCCTGTAAGAGGTAATTATGCTTTAGGCAACTGTACCATTAATAGCTGCACAAGTGCAGGCTAATTCAAGGCCCTTTTATGGCTGGCGGTGATGCAACTGCCTATTTACTGATTTTTAAAAATGTTTTCCAACCCATCATCCAGTTACTTATGCAACATGGAAGTGGTTTTAGTTTTGTAGGCAGAAAGCAGGCTACATTTAGAATGCCTGAAGCCAGCCAAATGCTCTACATGAAAGATGGAGTTCCCTCACTATGTGAAACAATTTGGGGGGGGGGGTTTACATACCATTCTGTATTTGTAGGACTATAAATACAAACATTAAGAAAAGTGCAGTTCTAAAATGCAAATGAAATCCCCAATCAAGCAAGAAAAAAAATAGGATGACTTCTGATAAATCTTTAACTTGCTCCTTAATTCGTTCTACCAGTTTAGAGCTCACATCTTTCTCTCACAACATGGTGTGCCTATATACTATTACTATCTGTTGACGGAGAGAAAATTTTAGGATATTCTGCCAAAAATCTTTCTATTTTTTGTGATTATTAAAATGTTGGTTCTCTATATTTTAGGAGAGATGGTTCCAGAAAGGAGGATCAGTCATGCCTTTCTCTCAAAGGTAACATTTGATAGAATGTTTTTCCAAAAGCCTATCTATTTTTGCAGAACCTTTGCTGCCATTCATACTTTTATTGGAAACATTGTTTATTATAATATAGTATAGGTATGAAGCATGTGGAATGATGCTTTAGCTTATGCCACTATTACGTTGTTATACAAAGTAGATCTTTTATTAATGGAAACACCAAGATCAGAGAAAAACCTTAATGCTGCATACTGCAGTTTGGGAACAAGATATATAAACTCTTATTTTGACTCAGTTGATTTACTTTCCCTTGAAGGCTTTGAACAAGATACTAAACTTTATGTAGTATGTATAGACTTGGTAATAGATTGGCCCATTATGAACAACATTTTTTCAGGTGGATGATTTCAAGTCATGTAGTCCTTGACTTACGACCACAATTGAGCCCAACATTTCCATTGCTAAGCAAGACAGTTTTTAAGTGAGTTTTGCTTCATTTTACGACCTGTCTTGCCACAGTTGTTAAATGAACCACTCCAGTTGTTAAGTTAGTAACATGGCTTCCTCATTGACTTTGCAAAAGGGAATCACATGTCCCAGGGACACTGCAAACGTTCATAAATATGAGCCAGCTGCCAAATGTCCGAATTTCTATTACGTGACCATGGGATGCTGCAACAGCTGTAAGTGTGAAAAATAGTCATAAATCACTTTTTTCAATTCTGTTGTAACTTTGAATGGTTGCTAAACAAATGGTTGTAAGTCAAGGACTTCTTGTATTTCCCTCCCTTCTTTATTTATTTATTTATTTATTTATTTATTTATTTATTTATTTATTTATTTATTTTATTTATATGCCGCCCCTCTCACAAGACTCGGGGCGGCTCACAACAACAACACAATTAAAAAACACAATTAATTTAAAAATTTAAAAATTAATATCATTCACACAACATACAAACACATTCAACTCACAGCCGTTGATGGCGGGACACTCTTAGGGCCGAGGGGCAGAGCACAGCTCATATGCCCCAAGCCTGTCGGCATAGATGTGTCTTTAGCGCTTTCCGGAAGGCCAGGAGGGAGGAAGCAGTACGAACCTCTGAGGGAAGCTGGTTCCAGAGGGCTGGGGCAGCAACGGAGAAGGCCCTTGCCCTAGGCCCCGCCAGACAACACTAACAGACGGGACCCGTAGGAGGCCTAATCGGTCGCTGGGATTCATGAGGCAGAAAACGGTCCCGCAAGTATCCTGGTCTTTGTACCTTCCTTCTTCCCTCCCTCCCTCCCTCCCTCCCTCCCTCCTCCCTCCCCTTCCCAATCAGGAATAATTCACAGTGGTATTTTACTACATCAAACGAAACAGTATATAATTAATGCATCAAGGAACGGGATAATACAATAAAATGAATAAATAACCAGATTGCCAATATAATCAATTACGACAGCATAACATCAAACTCCAAGAGCCCTGAATAAAACTTCTATCTTAGCAGCCTTATGGAATGATGCCAGAGCCATTGCCAGATGGACTTCTGGGGAAGTCTGTTCCATATAGTGGTTAAAATAAACAACCACTGCCTGTAACAGACCCTATAGTTCAGTGGTGGCGAACCTATGGCACGGGTGCCAGAGGCGGCACTCGGAGCCCTCTCTGTGGGCACATGTGCCATTGCCCCAGCCTTGCTTCCCCCCCCCCGTGACCCCCTCACCAGCAGCCCTCCTGGAGAAGAGTTGCCCCCGAGCATGGCCCACACAAAGCAGCGCAGCCAAGGACATGGCAGCCAGGCAGTGTAGACAAAGACTCTGCCCTCACTCCCCATCGTGCACAGTTGATGCTGTGAGGCGTGGGCAGAGGGCGTGGCTGCCATGGCGCTGCTGGGCGATCTGCAGTGGGCCCTGGAGATGGTGAGTGGCCCTGCGGGCAGGTAGGGTGGGAGCGGAGCATGGGCGGGGCAGGGGCTGGAGCAGGGGTGGGCCAGTTTGGGGCACTCGGTCTCTAAAAGGTTTGCCATCACTGCTATAGTTCTTAGTTCCCTTACGAGGGGAACATCCCCGATTAGGAGGAGCACACATTTGACATTGCTTACAGTTAACAATATGGGAATCATCAGGGCTTGCTGGGAAATGTTGGGGATGGGATGCCACAGCTGACATCAAAGATCAGTGCCAAATTATGCATTTGAGTAGAAATGCAGATGGGTTCGCACCACTTGTACATTACAAATGGTGAATCTAGTCTTGCAACAAATACAGATCTATAGTAGAGGGTAGAAGTATAGTGGGCTGCAACTCCTCAGAGCACAGTACAAGTAGTCCTCAACTTATGACTATAATTAACCCCAAAATCTCTGTTGCTAAATGAAATATTTGTTAAGTTAGTTTTGTTCCATTTTACGACCTTTCTTGACACAGTTAAGTGAATCACTGCAATTGTTAAGTTAGTAATTAAGTGGCTTTCCCATTGACATTGTTTGTCAGGTCGCAAAAGGGGATCACATGACCCCGGGACACTGCAACCGACATAAATATGAATTGCCAAGCATCTGAATTTTGATCATGTGACCACAGGGATGCTGCAATGGTTGTAAGTGTGAAACACGGTCATAAGTCACTTTTTTCAGTGCTGTTGTAACTTCAAACGGTCACTAAATGAACTATTGTAAGTCGAGGCCTATCTATAATCTAGCTGGCTGAGAATAATGGACTGCTCATTCTTTCTTTCATTTATTGTTAAATTGCTAAGAAAAGGCCAATGCCCTTCCCTGAGAATATACTTTATGACAGGATCTTGGGCATCTTCAAAGCTTCCTACACTCTCTTTCAAAGTGCTTCCTTGCCAGGATATTTACATCAAAAGTATTTAGAACATTAATGGAATTTATACTACCCTTCTTCCAAAAAAGAAAAAAAGAGCTCAGAGGAGTTTGCAAGCAACTTTCTAGATACCTATCCAGTTAAACTACCAGGCCAGACTTCATTAGCGATTACAAGGAAACTGTGATACTTGCTTTCCAGTGCAAAATGAGAGGTCTCAAAACTTAAAACTTTCAGTCTTGTTGCCATGATTTCACTGTCAGAGGGGTATGCAGATGCTATGCATGTGTAATGTGCATGCATTTACTGTTACAACAGAGACTCATTCATAGCACACGTTTTCTAAAGGCGCAGGGGAAGTGCAGATTCTTAATCACATGGAAGCTATTTAGGGCAACAGCCCATAGTGACTGTAACGTGTACTCTACTTTTTCAAGCCTATCTTCAGAGATGTGGACTATTCGAAAAAAAAAGATTTTCCAAGAGCTTTTTAGGAACATTTTCCAACGACCTAAGTTTATTTGGGCGTGTTGGGATATATTCCATAATTTTTTATAAAAAAAATATAGGCTGTATTGCCTTTGTCTTATACAATTCCAGTTTTCCATCCCTCCTTGCATATTGAAACATTCCAATCTGACGGGCTCTGTCTTCACTTGTTGGGTTGCTAATTATTTTTCAAGAAAACTAATTTTTGGAAACAGAAAGATTTTACTGGGAAATAATAAAGGTGGAAAAGATTTTAGTTCCATCACATTTAGTTTGCCGTTATTCCAAAGTGTCGAGAGCCCACCCACGGAATCTGATTTTTTTCTCTCACTTTTCATTATCAGAAAACATGTTCATGGCAATTTCATAGGTGTTGCTGTTTTAATCACAGTGCTTTCCACTGTGCATATAAATGCATCCCTGAAGCTTTAGTTTCTGGTGACATGCTAGAAAGTAATATCTCACCCAAGAGATTCAGGCGAATGTTAGAAAAAGTCCACAATAACACGTTGCCTTGTCTTGGCAACTGGATACTCATAGTCCTGACAAACACAGTTGGGCTTTGGCTCAGGCCAACAATAGCCTCACTGGGGGCTATTGCTCAGCCCAATCTATCCCCTTCCCCTCCGAATGATTTTTGTGGGAAAACTAGGAAGAGGGAATGCCACGCAAGCTACTTGCAATTCCTGGAGGAAATCAAGTGAAGAAAATGTTCATTTGAGAGCCAAATGATAGCTCAGCTCGAAGCACAGAAATAAAGTGAGAAAATAGTAGCAATACCACAGACTTATGGCTTTACAGCCCTTTCTAAGCAGTTTACACAGCATATTGCCCCCAATAATATGAGTCCTCATTTTACTGACTTTGGCAGGATGGAAGGCTGAGTCAATCTTGAGCTGGTGAGTATTGAAACGCTGGCAGTCAGCAGAATTAGCCTGCAATATTGCATGCTACCCACTGCGCCACTATGGTTCTTGCAATGAAGAATGAAGGACCTTGGAGGGTATAACTCACAAAAAGCCCATTTGTGATAGGCTGTTAAGTGATTAGTCCCTCCCTACATGTCTTATAGGACAATATAGGACAGTGGCAGTCTCCGTGCAAAACATTTCTAATCCATGTTAACAACCATTGCAAGATAGCAATAACTAGGCAAGTGTGAATGAGGCTGCTGGGAAGTTAGGTCATTCTCCAGTACCAATTATGCACTTGTTCTAATCTCAATGAGGGATACTAGATTTGAACTTTAATGCCATCACAGTCTGCAATCTGGCTACCTGAAGACCTGCATTCACCCTGTATGAACTTAGTGGGAGTTTTAAGATGTCATAATTTTTCTTTGGCATGTTGCTGAAGCAGACCAATTCGTCAAGTATCAGAGCAAATTTCTTTTTATTTTTCTAGAGTAGCATCCTTGGGTAAATTAAACAAGCTCTTCTCTGTCTGCTTACATGCACTCCAAAAATAATTTTTAGGTTTTATTTATAGAATGGTTTTCAATTAGCCTTCAGCCATTCCGTTGTAATATAAGGTAATGGATAGTTCAATGAAGATATTAACTTAATGTCCAGTACAGTACCCTCAGCATCAAAAAAAGCTGTACTCAGATGGATCAGATGTTCTTAGCAAAATAAAAAAATACATATTTTATTTATTTATTTATATAAATGTATTGGCTGCTCAACTCCAGTGGATTCTTTAATCCAGTAGCAAACAGGGAATGCATTAATGGATGCATTAAAACAGTTCTCTCAAGAAAAATAAAAGTTTTGCTTCTTCCACTGACTGCAGAGGCTTTGGTGCTGCTTTTCATCAACTAAGCCTGTCAAACAGTGAGCCTTGCTTGACACAAGGGCCAAGCTTTGAATCCCCAACGAGAGGCAATTTATTGAAAACTAAATCACAAGGATTGCTTTGGACAAAGAGCAGCTTTTTGGAGCCGACTTCTAGTTGCTGTTAAAAGGCATCTCTTGACCCCATTAGGACAGAGGTATGCTTTGTCAGATGGTGTTAAGACCTGAGGTTGCCATCATCGAGTTCAGATGAATGCTGGAGCAAAGGGATGAAGGGAAGTGCGGGCAGTTAAAGCACACCGGCACACAAAATCCTGAATGCACAAACATCAGCCAGAATGACAAAAGGAAGTCAAAGGAGACACTATACAATAAAGGCATTTATAAGAGCCCGCTTGGGGAGGGAAGAGATATTTTTCTCAGAATATAACCCCAACATAAAACAAACAGCAAGTATTTATTAACCAAAAGCCAGCTTTCTGTGGCAAGGAAAAAATTGTAATTCGACAGGAAAAAAGAACAAAAGCTCTCTTTTGCTCAGTGCAATATTTTGGGCCTTCGGGTGTGAAAACCTCAAAGTTCCTCACAGGAAATATCAAGAATATGTAATCTTATGACTGCTTCCTTTGATCCACACCACTCAATTCAACCCATCTCCCTTTAAAATATTTCAAACCATCTTTAAAAGAATCCAAGTGACAGGAAAAAAATTTATATCGAAGCGTTTTAATCTACACTTGCAAGAACATTTCAAGGGGACAAAGATCTCATTGTACTTTAGAAATAACTGAATGTATGCAATTTTTTTAAAAAAAGAACAAAGACTAATGGCATGGTGATAATGTTCCAATAAAACATATTTTGAAAAAAATATGATGGGTAGATGCAGAGACATGTATTTAATCACCATTTAAACCAGTGGTTCTCAACCTTGGGGTCGCGACCCCATTTGGGGTCGCGCGACCATTTCGTGGGGGTCGCCGGGCACCGCCGGCCGCCATTTTGTTTTTGTTTATTTTTATTTTTTTTATTTTTTTTATTTTTTTTATTTTTTTTTAATTTTTTTAATTTTTTTGGCGCACGCGCGCAGCGCACACTCAGATCCGCCCGTTGCGCCGGGAAAAAAAAATGAAAAAAAAAAAAAATTAAAAAAAATTAAAAAAATAAAATAAAAAAACAAAATGGCGGACCGCAACGGGCGGATCCGCGCATGCGTGGTGCGTGCGATGGGCCAATCCGTGCAGGCGCAGATCCGCCCGTCGCGGCCGCCATTTTGTTTTTTTTTATTTTTTTTTAAATTTTTAAAAATAAAAATAAAAAAACAAAATGGCGGCCCGCAACGGGCGGATGCGCGCATGCGTGGCGCGTGCAACGGGCCGATCCATGCATGCGCAGATCCGCCCGTCGTGGCCGGCATTTTGTTTTCTTTTTTTTATTTTTTTAAATTTTTTTTAATTTTTTTTTGCGCGCGCGTGCAGACGCGCGCACGCCCAGGTCGGGGGCGCGGTGCGCATGGGCGTGGCAAGTGGGGTCTCAACCTGAGAAAGGTTGAGAACCACTGTTTTAAACACTGTAATTTGGTAACTAATTGAACATAAATTTAATCAGCTTTAGTCATCAGCTGTCTTAATTGGGCCTAAGATAGAAAAGTTTGGTTGGCAATGATCTTTTAAAAACTAATAATAGCTAAAAAGAATCTTCTATGAAACATAGTTTTTTTTCTTTGTAAAGAGACAGTAATCCAAAAACATAGTGATTCCATCAGATTTTGAACAGCTTCTATTCCGTTTTAAGACAAAGTATTTTTTTAAACAATTGTAATGCAATCATTTATTTACTTCAACTTCTCCATATCAGGGGAATGAGAACCATTTCAGCAGAAGAGGGGAAAAAATCCATGAAGGGAGTCCATGTGGGAGCTAAGGGCTGGTATAGAAAATGCAATGCCAAGGAAAATAACTGAGATGTGGCGTCTGAAATTTCCATAGTCTACTCAGAAACAGACCTCACACACTCTGATTATTTAGGATACTAACTTAGAATCATTGTACCACTCCAATATCCTTAAAACCAAAAGTAGCTCCATTACTTGGAGATTGGGCTTGTATCAAGTCCAGCTAGGCTACCAAAAGCTAGGTTACCATCTGATACAGAGATTCCTCATAGTTACTTATGGGAAAAGGGCTTGGAGTATGCAGAATTTTTGGAGTAGATAATGACCTGCAAGGCCAAGGTTAATAACGCACATGGATGCATGTAAAGACCCTTTTCAACAACAGTTCTTCTATAAAGCACTTTTGTAAATAAGTAACTCTGGGTTAGAGGTCTATATGGAATCACACACTTGCGGAAGATGCCCATGTCAGTCAAATGCCAGTTCTGGGATTGCAAGGAGTCAACATGCAGCTTGTGATGGAACTGGGAGATCTATAAGTGTGCATGAAACAAAACAGAATTGTTTTTTTACAAGGCTCTAATCACTTGACCAGATAATAGCTATAGGATTTTAATAAGATGTGATGTGCTGGGCAGGGAAAAACAAGGCTTTTAAACTATCAGTGCACAACTTGGAGACATATTCCTTTGCAGAGTGCAATAATCTGCCAGAATCAGAGCAGCAGACAAAGACAAAGGATGCTTGGTCATGTGAACAGGTGCTTCTAATTGGCAAACTGACCCCCATAGCCTATATCCTTTGCCTGCAATGAAAAAGCATGCAATACACATTTCCCTGCCACCATCAAGTGCTCTTGAGATGAGAAACAAACATCAGAAATCCAGTAGAGTGGGCAGCTGTGCCATGCACCATTGTTCACTTCTTTGCTGGCATAAATCTAGCCAAACAGTGCCAGATTTGTATGAGGCAATAGTTCACAGCCTGGGCAGTATCAGCTTCTCTGGGTAATTTCCAACCCTGAGATCAGAGGAGCGTGGGAGGAAGAAGAAATTATTCTACTTCCTTCCCAAGCCACCAACTTCACATGCTCATAAATGGCAGCTCAGTCTCATCTTGGCAAGATGCCCTTTAATGCATGGTCAGCAAAGCAATAGTACTTGCTATCTATTATCAGCCAGGATAAGACCAGTTTTGCAAACAGCATCTCTCTCTTTCTCACTCTCTCCTAAACTTACAGTCACTACAAACCTCAGCAAGAGAACAAGGACGCATCCACTGTGAAATATTCAGCCTACCAATAAAATGTATAAATTCTGAGCCATAACTTTTCTCTCCTTTGCTTTTTTTACTCTTAGTCTCAGTACAAAGGGAAGAAAATCAGAATTCACATTTTTTTTTTAAACTCGAGGAGGAAGAAATGACATTCACTTCTTCTTCTTCTTGAGCCTTATCTGTTATCGGACGTTGACGATCATGTTGGCGATCCTGCTTTTATCAGCAGCCACACGAAAAAGTGCTGCTGAGTTTAGTCCAAACCAGTCCCTTAGATTTTGAAGTCACGATGTTCTTCTTCTGTCTGGACCTCGTTTGCCTTCAATCTTTCCCTGGAAGATTAAATGGAGTATGCCATATTTTTCTGGGTGTCGCATCACATGTCCGAAATATTCTAATTTTCATTTTTTAATTGTTTTGATGATTTCCCTTGGCTTTCCCAGGTGACTTATCACCTACTCATTTGTGATCTTGTCAACCCAGCTTATACGTAACAATGGAATTTAATCTGCATACTAACTCACAACTTTGATTGTGGATTAGTATGTTGCATTAACCCAACTGATGTGACTTGTTAAACCAAGATTTATGGCAAAAGAATACAGCTACTCCATAGCTGAGGGCCACATTTGATAGCATCTCAATGGCCACATTCTGAACGAAGTGGGCAGTGTCAAGACAGTAATTCGTATTCAGTTATAGTTAAATAAAGCTGACATGATAGTACCTACTTAGGGACTGAATAATGTTTACTTTCTATTCCGCTGCAAGTTCCAGTTCAGTAGTAGCTTTTGGAGAATTTGGAAGGTTATACCATCAACTGTTGGGGGACATTAGGCCTCAGGATTTCACCTCTCATTCAGGGCTTAACACTATGCATACGACCAGAATTTAAAGTGAGGCAGACCACTGAGGCTTGTTCAGTATACTATCGTTAAAATAAACAATGGCTAATTGTTTATTTACAAATCTTATCACACAAAGTGACGAACATATTGGCTTGGAACAGACTGAAAAAGGAGACATTCAGACTGAGATTTATTTGATTCAATAAAGACAAAGAAAAAACCTGAGTATGTAGCCTTCATGGTGGCTTTAGAAAAAAAGAAGCAATTCTTTCTCCAATCCTGTTTATTAGATGGAATGTTTGACAAAGGCCAGAAGAAAGGAGAAGTAAGGAAACTGGAAATAGTTACACTATTTGGAGTCAGGGTATACAAGCAGGCAGATGTGCATAATTAAAAAGATTCTTCCCTTTGTGCCTGTCCCTTATACCTCCTCACAAAGTTTTTGAACTGTGTCTTTTATCAACATTTAAAATAGATCTGCCAACAAATGAGATTTTCAAGAATCAAATTAAACTAAATCAAATTAAACTAAAGTATAATCATATGATTTTCAAGATTCAAAAGGAAAAAGTCTAATCTTTTGCTTGTCACGGTACAATATACATTGCAAAGTGTACAAAGTGAAAAAGCCCTAATTCCAGCTTCATCAAAATGTATATTTATCCATAATATTAGAAACTTCTATTAATGGTTTTAAATCAAGTTTAGAGACATTAAGAAAGAAATACATTTAAATTCTGGATCAAACAAAGCTTCCTTCCATCTTATTGGGAGTGAAGAGTTACTAAATTTGTTCATATCTGTGATGAAGAATAGAAGTCACTTTTTAAATATATTCTTCCTTTTCCCCTGCACTTTATATTCTTTCTTTCCCTTCTCTTTTCTAAGTTTAATTTGTATTAGTTTTTATTATAATTAAAATTCTTAATAAAAATTATATTCTTTCCTTATACCATAATATGCTTAGATACACTATTTGGATAATAGACAGAAGAGACCAGCCACCTCTCCAACCATGTTATAAAACAGTTTTTTAAAACATATAGTTCTTAGAATTTGGATGTTTATTGCCTGGGTGTGTTCTTTTCCTGATTTTATTGTGCTATTATTTGGTTGTGTTTTTTTTTTAAATAAATGCTTCATTATTTGAAAAACTTTGAAATCAAGTGTTAGAGAAAAAACAAACATTTACTTATACTACATCCTTGTCTACAAAAAATTTCAGCTTTTATTGTGGCATATAATTAGAAACATTTTGAGAAACTCTCAAGTTATAACTATGAAAAATTCAAACATTTTGAAAACAACAGATCAATAAACTTTTTCATTTGTAATTATAATACATTTGATCACATACAATATGGCAATGATAATTTTAAGGACATTATTAATAATTTCTAAATCTTCAGGATGTAATACTAAGCTGTGATTTGTTGTGATATGCAAAATTGAAAGAGGCTGCAATAAATGCAGAGTTTAAAAGCTTCTTCTCATATAATTTAGATAAGGGGTTTGCTTCTGCTTTTAATTTACTGAAAGCTTCCCAAACTATCTGAATAGGAATTAGGATTAATATTAGTAAATAGTTAATTCTGAAGCACAATTCAGAAACCATTTTTGGAATGGGCCTATTTGAACTAAAATTATTACCAGACCTTTGGATCATCATTTCATAGATATTTCCTTACCAGATTCCTTAATGCCTTCAACAATGAAAGAGCTTCTAAAGGTCTGTTTTCACTGGGAAACTTATTAAAAATTTAGGGAGATATTCAGAGATGCCTTGAAACTAGTCCATGCCCAGTCAAAGATCAGGAATTGATCACACGAAATGTTTTATGACATTTTGTTTTATATCATAAAATGTTCTATGATAATGTTTATGTCATAAAATGTTTTATAACATTTGCCAAATTTCAATTCTGCAGGAGTCATAGGTTTTGGATGTATTTGGTAGGTTCATCCATTTGTAGCAACCTGGTGGAAAAAGTTTTGCCGTATGATGTACATTTCATCCAGTTAGAGGTAGATAACAAAATTTTTAGTAATATATAGATTAGCTATCATATATTACTATGGATAGCATAATAAATCATGATTGAAAACCGGCTGCTAAAAAAATTCATCCTGAATGTTCAAGGCCAAAACTGCAGGGCAGTAGAGCTAAGTTAATCAGTACCCATATATCTATAGATCAGCATTTTCTAATCCTATCAACTTCTGATATGTTAGACAGGGAATCCTCAAACATTATGATATTGCATTCTCCAAAAATAATAAATGAATTTATGCAACTGCGCCATCATGAATAAAACAATTTATTTCATTATACTTAGGAGTAGGAGTGTGTAAGAAACAATATGTAAGTTTAATCATACTTTCTTAATTTAGGCTTATGTTTATCAGCATTCACATTTAGATTTTCTCCAACCACTCAACACAAACTACCATTTTAAAATTCTGCAAATTTTAAAAGAAGAGCTAAAAATACTGAACTTCACTTACATATAGAACAAATCTTTTGGAAACAACCTGCCCTCCCAACATTGATTGCTGGAAGGTTTTAATAGGTAGCTAGACCCACAGGTTTAGCCATCTCTCAAAACTTGACTCCGGGTTTTGCTTCTTGCTATGCCTGTTCACATTCAATGTGACAGTGCTTTCACTGTGCTTCTGTTAATCGGGGTCCCCAACCCCCAAGCTGCGACCCACTATTGGGCCTTGTGCCGTTTGGAACCGGGCCGCGGAAGTGTGGGCGATTGCATGTGCACCCACCATTCTTGCAGAACCATCTTCTCCCACCCACCCTGGTCTACAAAGCCAGAAAGGTTGGTGAATTCTGGTGTAAACCATAGCTCTATGCAGGACAGTGGGAGACCTGTCAAAACAAATTTTGAAAGCTTGGTTTCACAAACTTGGTCACCTTTTTATCTCTAAGTTGCCTGGGATTTCAGCCATAGTTGAAACCCCTGGCTCAAGACTATAGGTTCCTTAATCCCAGCCATGTTGGGAAAAGGTTACCGTAGAAAGCGTCTCTGTGTGGGAGGGAACCTTGCTGACATAATCAAGCTTCGAACTTGCAGATGCTTCTAGATTAAAATTTGGCTCCTCCTGTACATTTATGTTCAGGTGAAGCACAAGGCAAAGAGGAAAAGGAACATTGCTAGATTGTTTGGATCGCCACAAACTCTGCCAAATATTTGAGAACTGCTGGAACTGTATTGTAAAAGGAAGCCACATTTTAATTTCACATTCCACCACCAAAGACTCTCTGCATTTCCTCATTGGATTTTCTCACTGTTTGCCAACCCATGCTTCTTAAAGACTCTCTTTAAACCAGTTTTCCTAATATACAGATGTATCAGATTACAATTTTCTTTTTTTGTAAAAAAATTCTTTTATTGAAACAATCAACATCAAACATAAGATCGTATTAAAAAGCAATCATCATATAACCTGCAATACAACACTATGGATTAGTCTTTGTAAACGTCTGGTTTAGTAAACATTCCTCTTATATATGTTCTAACTACTGTTTCTAGTCTATCACATATTGTTCATTCGAGCTTCAGAGGTAAATTCGTCTCAGTAGTAGTGCAATCTTTTATGATCCCTAGCAAAAGATCCTGAGGTAGAAATTCAATAACCTGAGGTAGAAATTCAGTACGCATTTCCAATATTAAAGCAATCAACATTAAACATAGGATCATATTAAGAAGCAGTCCTCATAAAACATGAAAATACAGCATGAGGTATTACTCTTTGTAAACGTCTGGTTTGGTAAACATTCTTCGCTCCTCACGTCAAGCCTCAACTATACACCTGATACATTTTATTTGATTGGTGTTTCTCTTATATATGGTCTATCTACTGTATCTAGTCTATCACATATTGTTCATTCGCGCTTCAGAATTAACTTCGTCTCAGTAATAGTGCAGTCTTTTATAATCCCTAACAAAAGATCCTGAGGTAGAAATTCAATAACCTGAGGTAGAAATTCAATCTGCTTTTTCAATATTAAAGCAAACAACATTAAGCATAAGATCATATTAAGAAGCAATCATCATAGAACATAAAATACAACATTAGGTATTAGTCTTTGTAAACGTCTCATTTGGTAAACATTCTTCACTCTTCATGTTGAGCCTCAACTATACGCCAGATACATTTTATTTGATTGGTGTTTCTCTTGTATATAGTCTATCCACTGTTTCCAGTCTGTCAAATATTGTTCATTTGAGCGATCTTTCAAATATGCCGATATTTTTGCCATTTCCGCCAAATTTATTACTTTCATTCTTCCATAGGTGGTATTTCTGGATTCTTCCAGTATTGTCCCACCAACAATCTGGCTGCTGTGATCAAGTTCAGAAATAAGTTCATCTCTGAGGTAGTGCAATCTTTTATGATCCCTAACAAAAAAACCTGAGGTAGAAATTCAATACGCTTTTTGAATATAGTTTGGAGTGTCCACCATATCTTCCTCCAGAAGGCTTTGATTTTTCTGCATGTCCACCAAACATGAAAGTATGTAGCCTCCCCATCGCCACACCTCCAGCACTTGGGCTGGGTGTCTGGATAGATGTATGATAGTTTTTTCAGGTCTAGATGCCACCTATAGAACATCTTGTAGAAGTTTTCCCTTAGCTGTTACGCTTTCGTAAATACTACATTTCTCACCCAGATTTCCTCCCACGTTTCCATCGCGATCGGATGTCCAAAGTCTTGTTCCCACTTTACCATACAGTTCTTGACTAGCACCATTTCAGAGTAAATTTCTATTAGTACACTGTACACTCGTTTGATATGCATGATCCCCTGCTCTCTAATCTGTTCAATTAAAGTCTCATCAGTCCGGGATAAGCCCTTCTTCTTGTCTTTATGCCACCTTGACTGCAGTTGTAGGTATGATAGCCAGGTACCTCCTATTCCTTCATCTGCTAGCGTTGTTTGAGGCTTTAAGGAGAACCCATTTTCTTCTTCCAGTACCAGTTTACTGTAGGGCACCACTCCCTGCTCTTGGGATATGTTTACGTCCCCTATTGCGTGTCCGGGGATCGTCCAGATGGGGATCTTGTCATGGAGAAGGTACTTATATTTCCTCCATACCCACAACAGCGGGGTTCGTAGTGGGTTCTCCTTGAAGTTCTTGTCCACCTTTTTGTCGTACACCAAGTATGCGTGCCAGCCAAATAGTAGACCGTGCCCTTCCACATTCAGTATTCTTTCGTTCATCATATTGATCCAGTCACTCAACGCCACCAATGTCGCTGCATAGTAGTATAGCTTTAGATTGGGCATTTTTAGTCCCCTTCTCTTCCTCGTGTCCTGGATGATTTTTAGTTTTACCCTCGGTTTCTTGCCATCCCAAATAAATCTGTTGATGCCCTTCTGCCAGTTGTCCAAGTCCACATCCTTTTTGATTATGGGTAGCATTTGAAAGAGAAATAGAAATTTTGGCAAGACGTTCATTTTTACTGCTGCTATCCTGCCCAGCAGGGACAGTCATAGTGTTTTCCACCTTTCCAGATCTGCTTGTATCTTGTTCCACAGCACCTCGTAGTTATTCTTGTATAATTTCGCGTTCGTTGTTTCTATCTCCACTCCTAAGTATTTAACTTTCTTGACTATTTCACAACCCGTTATTCTTTCCAAGTCCTGTTTTGCTTTGTTGTCTAGATTTTTAACTAGCATCTTCGTTTTTGTTTTTTCATTTTACTTTGAAGCCTGACACCCTACCATAGTCTTCCATTATCTCCATCAATCTTCTTGCTGACTGTACTGGTTGCGACACTGTCACCAGCAAGTCATCTGCAAAGGCACACAGTCTGTAGTCTTGTTGTCTAATCTGTATGCCCTTTATGTCCTCTGCCGCTCTTATCTTGTTCAGTAGAATCTCCAGCGTTAGGACAAATAGCAGGGGTGACAGCGGGCAGCCCTGTCTCGTGCCTCTTTCTATGTTGAATGAGTCCGTTAGGTCTCCATTAACAATGATCTGGCCTGTTTGTTTCTGGTAAATAGCCAGTATGGAATTGAGAAACTGTGTTCCCATTTTCATCTTCCGGACCAAGTTTGTCAGAAACGGCCAATTCAATCTGTCGAAGGCTTTTTCTGCATCCACAAACATAAGAGTGGCGGGTACCTGGTTGTGCCTTTCCAAGTATTCTATTATGTTCAACAGCTGTCTCACATTGGTTTTCATCTGGTGCCCTTGTATAAATCCCCTTTGGTCCGGGTGTATTGTTTTTTGTAGTACAGTTATTAATCTATTGGCCAAAATTTTTGCGAAGATTTTGTAGTCTGTGTTTAGTAGTGAGATGGGTCTGTAGTTTGCAGGTTGTGCGTTATCTTTTCCCTCCTTGGGGATTAACGAAATGTAGGCTGTTTTCCAGGACGGTGGGACTTGGCCTCCTTCTTATATGTTGATAAATAGCTTTCTGAGGGGTTCTAACATCTCCTCCTGGAGATGCTTGTAGTAGGTCGCTGTTATCCCATCCGTCCCGGGCGATTTTCCTTTTTTCAGTTGTTTGATCACTGAGTGTATTTCCTCCTTTGTGATTAAGGCATTCAGGGCATCTCTTTGTGCATCGGTGATTGCCAGTATCTTTTCGTTTCGTAGAAATTTATCTATCTCTTTGTCTTGTGTCTTCTCCTCGACGTATAGCTTTGAGTAGAACTCGGTAAAGGCTTTCTTGATGGTTTCCTGTCGAAATTCTTCCTTGCCTTTGTACTCTATCTTTTCAATTATGCGGGATTTCTGTTTCTTTCTTATGATATAAGCCAGCCATCGACCCGGTTTGTTGGCATTGCAGAATGTCTTGTTTTGCATATTGTATATTCCTTGCAACTTGGTCTGCCATCAACATGTCAAATTGCTTTCTTAGAATCTTGATTCCTTCTTTGGTGACTTTGTCCTCCGGTCTTTTTATTAATAGGCGCTCCTTCTTACTTATCTCGTCTTCTAACTCCTTTCTTTTTTGTTCTTGTTTGCGACGGTGCCTGTTATTCATGTCCATAAGAATCCCGCGCATATACGCCTTGCTGGTGTCCCAAATCATTTCTATAGGTGTTTCATTGTTCATATTTATGTTGAAGAATTCCTTCATAGCATTTTTGCATTCAGCCACCTTTTCTTCATGTCTAAACAGGTTTTCATTAATTCTCCAGGATCTCCTCTGTTTCAGGCCATGTCTTAATTCCATCCTCACTGGGTTGTGATCTGTTAGTACTTTGGGTAGGATTTTCACCGTGTTTAGACAAACCAGCCAGTCGCTAGATGTTAATATAAAGTCAATTCTGGAGAATGATTGATGTCTGTCAGAGAAAAAAGTGAATTCTTGTTCTTTGCCGTGCCTTTCCCTCCATACGTCTGTCAGTTCAAGGTCTTCCTTCATGTCAAAGAAGGATTTAGGCAACTTGGAGTGCTTTTGCGGTTTAGGTGCAGTCCTCTTTTTGTCCAGGGCAGTCTCTATGACCCCGTTCCAGTCGCCCAGTATAATGCAAGATCTGTAGTTGAGTTGAGTTAACTTCTTGTGTATCCTTTTGTAGAGTTTGCATTGTTGCTGATTTGGTGCATATATGCCCATCACCAGAATCTTCTTGTCTTCTTGTGTTATTTCGATTGCCAGGTATCTACCTTGGGGGGTCTGACTCTATTAGCTTAGCTATTACATGTTTCTTTACATATATAACAATCCCATTCTTTTTTCCTGGTGCCGCTGCAACAAATTGTGCGCCCAGTTTGTAGTTGATTAAATATTTTTGGTCTGCCGCTCTGATGTGTGTTTCTTGTAGGCAAATTATATCGCTTTTACCTTGTTTCAGGTAGTGAAATATTTTTCTCCTTTTCTGAGGGGAGTTTAGTCCGTTAACATTCCAAGTCAAATATTTAGTTGTCATTATCGGTTTCAGGATACTCTTGCAAGACCGCTTCTGTTCTTTCTCCTGGTTTCTTCTTTGATCTCGTTCCCATGATATCCGGGTTGGTGCTCATGTTGTGTAGTAGGGTCTTGTCTTATGGTCTGTGCGTTTGGTAGTGGATCTTAGTAGCCTACCCTCCGCAGACTGCCCTGTTTCCTTGTTTTTGTTGCCCTCTGTTCTCTGTGCCGTCGTATCTCGAGGTGGTCAGATTACAATTTTCATTATGCTGTCTAGAGAGATGGGCTTCAAATTGAAAATACTATTTTGCATGCTAACAATATTTTGGAAAGTAAGAAAGCTAGCAAAACTGCAAAAAGTGGTCTAAGGCAGAGTGCTATATTGAGCAAAGATTAGGAGCTTCTGGTGTATGTAGGGATGGCCCTCAAACCATAAAGTTTACAACCAATTGTTAACACCAGTCCATGTATCTGAACAAGAACCATCAACATTTTCCCAAGGTTAAAAAAAGGGGGAAAAAATCTTCCGTGAGTTTCATTTTACTCCTGGTGATTATATCCATCAACATAGTGTTATTAACAGTAATATGATAGTGGTTTGCCACTGCCACCTTCTTTTTCTGACTTCCCAGGCTAATTTTACAGCACGGTAGGAGTCTCCCATCCAATAACTAACCAACCCCACATATATTGGAGTTCAGCCAGCGTTGATTAGAGCAGTGGTTCTCAACCTTCCTAATGCCGCGACCCTTTAATACAGTTCCTCATGTTTTGGTGACCCCCAACCCCCCATCCAACTTAACCAAAAAAAGAGGGAAAAAATGGGAAAGTATAGGTAGTCCTCGACTTACAACAATTCACTTAGTGACTGTTTGAAGTTACAACAGCACTGAAAAAGCGAATTATGATCATTTTTCACACTTATGATTGTTTCAGCATCCCCAGGGTCATGTGATTTACATTCGGATGCTTGACAACTGATTCATACTTATGACGTTCACAGTGTCCCAGGGTCACGTGATCAATGGCCAGGGGGCATGGCCAGCTGATCACTCAGATTGCAGAGTGCCTGTGGGGGGGGGAATCTGTGGGTCTCTGGGATGGGACTGGGGTGGGTGCCTGCCTTCCTTCCCTCCCTTCTCTCCCCTTGTCCCTTCCTTCCTTCTTTTCTTCCTTTCCTTCACCTCCCTTAGTCTCTTCCTCCTTCCCTTCCTCTTTCCCATTGTCCCTTCCTTCTTTCCTTCCTTTCCTTCCCCTCCCTTAGTCCCTTCCTTCCTTCCTTCCCTCTTTGTCCCTTCCTTCCTTCCCTCTCTCATTGTCCCTTACTTCCCTTCCTCTTCATCCCTTCCTTCCTCCCCCCTTCGTGCCCAGGAAGGGACAAGGGGAGGGGGAAAGGCTGCCAGAGGCAGAGGAGAGCTCCACCCAGCTCACTTGCTCAGCTTCGCCAGAAAACAAGCCGCTTGCAAAGTTAGCAGAAGCCTCAGGATCAGCACCGGGCTACAGCTGATTCGCACTTCTGCTAAATTAGCAAGGGGCGTGTTTTCTAGCAAAGCTTGAGCAAGTTTGCTGGGCAGAAGCTAAGGAGAGCTGCTACAGCTGACCTGCTTCTTGGATGCTCTGCAAAAGCGCGGATCAGTTGTAGAGGTTCGCCCCGATCCTGGACAAGAGAGAAGGAAGGAAAGACGGAAGGGACAAGGGGAAAGAGGGAGGGAAGGAGGGACAAAGAGGGTGGCGAAGGAAAGGAAGGAAGGAAGGAAGGAAGAAAGGAAAGAAGGGACAAGGGGGGAGAGGGGGGGACAAAGAGGGAGGCGAAGGAAAGGAAGAAACGGACAATGGGAGAGGGAGGGAAGGAGGAAGAGATCAAGAGGGAGGGAAGGAAAGGAAGTTCCAGCCAGCAGAGGCTTGGCAGCCTGGCTGCCAAGAAACAGAAGAGCGCAAAGCCAAGGAGAAGAAGGTGGCGGTTTCCTCCCAAAGGGGGCTCCTTTTCTCCACCCCTTCCCTGGGTTTGTGGGGAATTTCTCATCACCAATGCTGACAGGTGCTTCTTCGAGTCTGCCGCGAGCTTTCTCGCCCCCTTTGCTTCTCCCCCCCCCGCTTTCGTGAGGATTGTGGTGCCCTTGGGAAGCCGATCATATTTTGAAGCTTAGGAGAGGAGTCCCTTCCTCCTTCCCTCCCTCTCTCCCTGTCAAGCCCCAGCGGGCTCGACATGAACGGGGGAGGAGTCGAGGACGTGCGAGGTGGCAAAGGAGACCGGCGGCCGTCACCAGACCTCCCGGCTGACAAGCACAAGTTCGGTGTTGCCAGCTGACGGGCGTAGGAGTTGGGTGCTGCGGGGGCCTCCTCTTCGCTGACCTGCATGCACGAGAAGAAGTCAATCCGGTTGCTGCACGAGTCTCTGGGGAGGGCGGGGCTTTGCTCTGCGCCTGCGCTTTTCATGCAACCCCTGCAGGGCACATTTGGTAGAGTTCATGCAGACTGCCACCAAGCAGCATATTTTCCACAAACAAGTGAGGTAGAACGGAGGGGAGGAGGGAGAGAAGGCGGTTGACAAGCCCTGCCTAAGACCATCGGAAATATGTGTTTTCTGATGATCTTAGGTGACCCCCGTGAAAGGGTCGTGCGACCCCCAAAAGGGTCACGACCCACAGGTTAAGAACCGCTGGATTAGAGATTACCACCTTGTCCACTTAAACTATTCAAATAGCAGCTGTGCATGAGACAAGCACATTCCGTTTTCTATTTTTAACAGACAAGAGAAGCAATTAGGTGCAGAATTATAGCACTTAGACTTATATACCGCTTCACAGTGCTTTACAGTACTCTCTAGATGATTTACAGAGTCGGCCTATTGCCCCAACAATCTGGATCCTCAATTTGCCAAACTTGGAAGGATGGAAGGTTGAGTCAACCTTGAACTGGTTAGGATCGAACTGCTGGCAGTCAGCACAATTAGCCTGCAATACTGCATGCTAGCCACTGCATCATCATTGCATATTATTCCCAAAATATTCACAAACATCCCTCCTGTGATCCGATAAATACTCTAAATTTTTCCCAATACAAACCAGATTATACACAGCTATTCTACATGAGACTTTGTGTCCTGGACTGCTGAGCCTACTACTTCTATCTGAAAAGATTTTCTATTTCTCTTCCTCTGGGTAGAGCCTCTTTTCCCAAGTTGCTCTAAAGCCCAATTAAACTCCTACAGGTTCCAAGTAAGTGAACGTTTACATCCTGAAAACAACAGACTCACTCAAGAATGTTTTAGAGCAGTGTTTCTCAACCTTGATAATTTTAAGGCATGTGGATTTCAACTCCCAGAATTCCACAGCCAGCATTGCTGGCTGTGGAATTCTGGGAGTTGAAGTCCACATACCTTAAAATTGTCAAGGTTGAGAAACACTGTTTTAGAGAGTGAGATGAATCAGAATAGAAACAGGCCTCTATGGAGAAATTCCAGATATGGCTTCCTTGTTGCAAAGACACCCCAATAGCATTCTGAAATAACAAATCATTTACAATGAGAGATTGCCGATAAGGATTCAAACTTAGTAACAACCACTTTCAAATAAGCTATGATATTACCTTTTATTCAATTGATTAGATGTGTAATATATCAAGGGATACATAAAAGATTTGCTAGCTTAACAAGAACCCTAGATAAAATTAGATAACCTCTGATCCATTGGTTCATCATTTCACAGATATTTCCTTAAATAAACAGCGAAGCAGAATGATCAAGGACAAAAAAAGCAGTGGGAGCAGCAGACTTCTGAGTTCCTGCTGGCTTGACCATGGCTGGCTGCCCTTTGGCAGCCAATGGTGGGATTTGTCTACCTGTCCCCCAGAGGGCCAGGTATTCTGTCTGATCTCCAGCAGCCTCTGAGGCAGGGGTGTCAAACTGCTGGCCCGCAGGCTGGATGCATCATATCGAAGCTGCGCCCACCCCATTGCTTGCAATGCAAAAAGAGTCACAATACGTCGTGACACGTCAGATGATGTGGCAAGTTTGATATCCATGCTCTGAGGGGCCAGTCCACCTGGTATCTGGAGGCTAGAAGGGGCCGGTTTACTGAACCTATGGGTGCCAGCACAGCAGCATGATAGCATTGAAGTGACAACAAATTTGCCAAATTTCAATCATAATGGAGACAAGGGTCCCTGATTTTTTGGACGCATTCTATAAGTTAAGCCATCTGAGGTACCTTGGTTCAAAAACTGTTGCCCTGTGATGCTGTTTCACCCAGTTAAAAGTTACAGAAATGAGAGTTTTAGTAATATATAGATGAATAGATGAATTTATATTTATTTTTAATATAAAATAAAGACATTGGCTTTCTGTTTTAACTCATTCTCATTCCACAAACAAACAAGTCTGATTCATTTTATCAGGTCTAAAGGTTACATTTAATTGTGCAGTTTCAGACTTGCACACACACAAAATCTTTCTAAACTATGTTTCTTATCAGCAGCATTTTACAGCTGTATCTTGAAATCATGTTCTGGATAACTCACAAATAAGTGCCAATCATCGTTTTCAAGATAACATGCTTGCAGTGTTCCTCTGAACATCTTGCAGCATAAATGTCAGGTTACATATCCTTTGGGTTTAATAGTTTATTTAGGTTATATGAACAACAACATATCCATAACTCGATAGCCAGTAAACTGTGACTGGTGATTTTTGTACTGTTCGGGAACAATAGAAACCATTATTTATTTTAACAAAAAAAGGCACATTTGTTTTTCTGAATTTGTATCAAATGCTGCTTCACAAATTCTTACCCTCTCTTCCAGGAGATACTTATGGAGGAGCAAGAGATTCTGAAAACTTACCACAAAAGGCAATAGGAAACATTTATTAAATTCTTGCTTTAACCATAATCAGATCCAGAATTCTCTTTTATAAAGGTTGCTATAATTTGCTTTTGTGCATATAAAGTCCATTTCATGGTTTTCCAGGTGAACACCTGAAAAGTGGCATTTAGCAAAATATAATTGCATCCATTTTCCACTGTTCTGATTCTTTCTCCTCCAGGTATATTAATGACACTTCTACTCTTTACCATCTGCGGCACCAGCTCCTGGCATATTATAGATGTGCATGTCTCAGCTACGTGGGAATTATTCAAAATTCTGGTCTGAATTAGTCCAGTTCTAATTCTTCAGCCCTGCCCACACAATGGGAAAATTTTCAACCACAAGCCACAAATCTCCAGAAGTCATGGTATTTTGAAAAGTACTATGCAAAGGATGAAAATCATGAATAGCCCCACAGTGAAACACATCCAGCTCTAATGGATAGCACTGCATTCAGTCAATGTGGTGTATAAAAATGACAAATGGTATACACTCCCTACATTTAGATCAGCAATTTCCAATGAGGAAATCCCCCACCCCCATTACAGGAACTTTTATTATCAATGTGCCCCCTGATGAAAACAACCTATTTAAGAAAAGAACACTGGATAATACTCTGTATTTTAACACCAAGATCAGAGTATAGGGATTCTTAAATGAGTCAGGAACCCCTCTGAGATTGCAAGTAACTTTTGGGAGGCGATTCAATTAAAAAAAAAGCCTGATCAGGCTTTCCAGGCAAAGTGGCAGCACTGTCAAAATTGGCTTTACTACCGGTACAAACAGTGAAGACTCTCGTGTGTGCCCCTTCAGTGTTGATTCATGGTGGCTGCCTGGACAAGTCCCTTCAGGTATTTTTAGCAAGATTTTGGAAATGAGTTGCCACTGCTTCCTTCCTAGGGCTGGGATAGAATGACTGCCCCCCAAAGTCACCCAGCCAGCTCTGGGCCCCAGGCAGGACTAGAATTTCTGGTCTCCTTCTAGTCTGGTGCCTTAACCATTACACCAAACTGGTTCTAAGGACTTTGTGATACACGCATTAACATTTAATTATTAAAAAAATATTAAAACATATTTAATCTCCTGCATAGATTTATTCATGAAAACTCATTGTACAAAATTGTTTGTGATATTAGAGGGTTATGGTATTTATAATGATATAAAATGAACACAGCAGATTCACTGAGTCAAACACAAAAGAAACACTGATGAAACAATTCATGTTTCTTCTTGCCAGAATCATCTTGCCCCAACAATGCTGGGATCCTATATGCTTTTTAAAAGAAAACCTTGGCTATTATATAAGAAACAAGTGGCAGAAATCTGAAATGAAATAATAGGGAAAACAAATCAATTTGACCAAATATAACAATTTAACAAAATATAACAAAGAGAGAGCAGAATATATCTGGATTTCCAGTAAGCTCTGACAATACATACTGAAGACTGCAAAATTAGTAATATTGTTTGAATGTTTATTTTGTAAGAGCTATCTGTATTTATTTTTTAAAAAAATCAAATGCAGCATAGCAAAGAAACATAGAATGTCAATTTCTCAAAGTGAAACTGTATATGTAAAAAGAGCAGGATATGAAGAATATTGACAGTTTTGAATGTTGGAGAAAATGCCTGAGAATACCATAGTCAGTCAAGAAAATAAGCAAACGGATCATTGAACAAAGCAACCCACAGTTCTCACTCAAGGCACTAATGATCAGGTTCAAATTACCCTACTTTGGACTAGCTCTCTGGAGAAGACCCTAATGCTGGAAAAGGTGGAAAAGAAAGAGAAGACGAGGATGAGCAGGGGATGGATTTAGCCACAGTAATGATTGGTACATCTTTAGAAGACCTAAAAGACTAGGTTAGGGACAGCTCATCATGGAAAAAATTCATCCAACTGGACTTGATGGCATGTATGGTGATGTGCGTATCTATATTCTTATAAATAAAATGCCAAGCAGTCTGCTAAGCAAATTATACAAAAAGATTGATAAAATTTAAGTACTTTCAGGAAGAATTGCATCTAAATGAAGGGTTGGCAAATTGTCTTGCTATTATGGGTCATTCCTTGAGAGTCTATCACCTGGGGCCAATTTTCACAAAGTGATACAAAGTGGAGCCAAACACATTGACCTGCTTTATCCCCTGAGTCATACTGGGAAGCATAAATTCATAACCAAGAAGTGCAGATCAAAAAATTCAACATCAACTCCAAAAAACACTATCCAATCTGTGGGCAATTCAGTTATATGTTAGTCTTTGCTACCTCATTGCAAAGGAAGCATTGATTTCCCCCCCCAATGGTAGTACTCAATCTGTTTGGCAAAATGAACTATTAAGACATAATATAATTTTAGCATGCCTATAATACCAATCTCAAGTAGTAGTAGAAATCTGCTATGTATTCAGGATGTATAGTGACTAATATTTATATGTATTGATATGTAAGGGTGTAGGTATATACATATGTTGTATATAGCATGTTTATATGTGTATTATGTGTACACTGTTGAGAGCAGGCAACAGAATTTCATTTTTAATGTGTCCCAGTGTGCCCACAGTAAAAAATGACAATAAAGGTTATCTTATCTTAAATACCAATATATAAATTTGGGCTCTCTAGAATACACTACATGCAGTGGTGTAGACAGGAAAGGAAATGTTACAGAATGTCTACACTATTTTAAATGAGTTTACATTTCTAGAATCCGGCAAAAATGATATTTCCAGGTGCTGAAGAGGCCTGAAGAAGTTATTTCTAGGTTGTATATGAGGATTTCCAGAGTGTGATGAGTTGGAAGGTAGAAAGTAGACAAATTACATAGAAGATCCCAAAAATTTCAAACCAGTCTGCTTGTCATATATACCTTGGGTTCTTCTTTGGAAGAAGAGATGTCAAGAGAGTAAGAATGGAGAACCAGGTTATCTGTTGTGACCCAGAGTTGAGGACATGGAGTGAAAGTTGTAGCAAAACCAATTGGGCAACATCTCAAGACTCTACAGCTCCAATCCTTAATCAGCTGTCCATGAGCGGAAGAGTACCAGATTTCAGGGTTGGCACGCTAGGAGAAACAGCCTCCTTGGGACTGTAGGTCAGCATGCGGACCAGTTTGGCTAGGGCAGGGGTAGGTAACCTTAGCTCTTTTATGACTCGTGGACTTCAACTCCCAGAATTCCTGAGCCAGTCATGCTGGAAGTTCTGGGAGTTGAAGTCCACAAGTCATACAAGAGCCAAGGTTGCCTACCCCTGGGCTAGGGGTAGAGGGTTGCTGGGACATTTATGGCACTCAGCTTCAGATGATTACTGGAAATAATACTCATTTAACAACTGCTACCATAATTTGTTTTCTTGGATATACAGTATCAACTGCTGTGTAGACCAGCGGTTCTCAACCTGTGGGTTGCGACCCCATTTGGGGTCGAACGACCATTTCACGGGGGTCGCCAAGCACTGCAGTCTGCCTTTTTTTTTGGTCGGCCATTTTTTTTGGGGTCAGCCATTTTTTTTCCCTATTGCGATGCGGGCCGTCGCGCCGCACATGCGCAGTGCAGGCCCGCCATTTTTTTTTATTTTGGTCAGCCATTTTTTTTGGGTCAGCCATTTTTTTCCCTATTGCGATGCGGGCCGTTGCACCGCGCATGCACGATGTGCCCCGTCGTGCCACGAATGTGCGATGTGCCCCGTCGCGCCACGCATGCGCGATGTGCCGCGCCGTGCATGCACGGCACGGGCCGGGGTCGAGCCCCGGAAAAGGTTGAGAACCGCTGGTGTAGACTGTGACCTCTCTCCTTGTCTGACCCCTCTTGTATCCCATATACGTTGTCCTCAACTTACAACCACAACCGAGCCCAAAATTTCTGTTGCTAAGCAGGGCAGTTGTTAAGTGAGCTTTGCCCCACTTTATGACCTTTCTTGCCACAGTTATTCAGTCAATCACTGCAGTTAAGCTAGTAACATGATTGTTAAATGAATCTGGCTTCCCTATTGATTTTGCTTGTCAGAAGGTCACAAAAGGTGATCACATGACCCTGGGATACTCCAACTATCATAAATACATGCCAGTTGCCATGTGGGTGAATTTTGATCATGTGATCATGGAGTCTGCAATCACCGTGTGAAAAATGGCCATAAGTCACTTTTTTTCACTGCCATTGTAACTTCAAATGGTCACTAAACTAATTGTAATTGAGGACTACCTGCATGTAATAACTTAGGACTCACAACTTGCCCAAATAACTCATTGTCTATAGTTTTTCTGATTTACTAGGACTTATCCATGATTATCCTTTTGATCCCTGGTCCTCGATTGAACAGAACAACACAAGAACCAATAACTGAAGGTGCACAGAAATATGTCCTGAATTAATTATTTGGCAGGAAAGAATCACTTGACCAAGAGGCAGCCTGCCTTAATATACAATATACAATGATTTCCAGATATCAAAGAATGAAGGGCCATCTTTTAAGAATGTTGTAGTTTTATCCCACGTTATAAAATCTAGCATAGAACAGGAGACAAATCAGACATCTTCAAAAATCCTTCCAATTCTATGAACCCACTGAGGCAGTAAGATGATATGGGGGAGCAAAGAACCAAGAGGATGCCCAACTGGGGAAAGCTGGGAGAGAGAAAGTCCATTGCCCAGGAGGGTTTCTAACACACATTTCATCCAGATAAGATAAACTTTGTTTTATTTTTGTAACTTTGAGGAACAATCGATGGGTACCTGGTTTTAAAACAGCCAACAGAAAGCTCAGCTGCCTCCACATTTTTTAAATGACAGAATCCCAAAGACTGCATTTTAATGTAATGATATCATGCCAAGATCAAAGCAAAAAGGGCCAATTCCCTAGCAACCAGAAATGCGAAAACGGCAAAATGCTACACGCCAGCATTTAGGAAAAAAAAAAGGGGGGGGGAGAAATCACAGCCTTTACTTGAGAACGCAAACAAGCCAACTGGGCACAAAGTACTCCAGACTTCACCACGCTTAATCGCGTCGGTGATCGGGAATGCTTTATTAAATGTCTGGCCGGGCTGAGTAGAGCAGAATCGTACAAAGAAGATTAAATTATTTTGGCTTCCCAAACCCTCCGCTTCGGTCTATCATCTGGGAGCAAGGCACGCCCGCTAGGGCTCCATCGGCGCAAAGAAACCACGGGGGTGGACGGAAAGGGGGAGCGGGGGAAGGAAGTTGGAAGGTCCCTTGGCTAAAGATCTCTTGTTCCAAAAAAAAGGGATTTTTACCCACACGGACGGCGCAATCCGTCCTGTTGGAAAGGCACAAGCACCGATTCTGGTGGAGGGAGGGAAAGCCAGGGCTCCCCTTTCAAGACCTTAGCTGAAGCACGAGACCCGAGGGGAATCGAAGCAAGCAGCCGGCCTTCCATTACGGACAACAGGACCAGGACGCCGATCTGGAGAACATCCGGAGGGATAGGAAGAGCAGCAGCAAAACTCTTCGTGCAGCCTCCGGTTTGAGGAAGGGGCAAAGCAAAGACATGCAAAGTCAGGGACGGCCACCGCTCGAAGCTGCCGAGGCCACGAAGGCGGCGGGCGAAAGCGCACCTGCTGGTAGTCGTCGTCCCTCGGGCGGAAAGCGTTGGGCACGGGTCGCAAGCTGAAGCTCAAATGGGGGAGCCCGTGCAGCCAGGACGTCCACCAGGGCGCGAGATACTCGGCCCGCGCCGCCAGCAACATCGCTCCCGTCGCTGCTGCCGCCGCTGCTACCGCACCGGGACTCCGAAGCATCCGCTCGCGCCCGCTCGCGCTCCTCCACTCCGCAAGCTGACCAGGGCCCTGCCTCCCGCGTGCCGCTGAGCATGTCCGCCAGGACCCGCCCCCTTTTCTTTTCTTTTCTTTTCTTCGCGCGGCAAAGGGCGCGGAACCTTTAAGGATTGGAGCCGACGCCCCCTGCAGGATGTCGGAGTCGGTGCTAAAAGGGTGCTCGGTGCTCTTTTTTTTTTTTTTTTAAATCTATCAATCAGGGTCACAAAGGTTCAGTACGCCTTCAGTTTGTTTGCCCGTCTCCAGGCAAAAAGGAAGGCTTCCCCCCCCCTCCGCCTGGAGGGATGTTTCCCTCACCGCAGGGAAACCCACTCATGCCAAGCAAGCTATGGGGATCAAACAGGAGTATTTCAAGTGAAGAACTGGGGCGGGGTGTGTGTGTGTGTGTGTGTGTTACTGCTCCTGCCACCTCCCCCTCTCTCTGAAGTAGAAAGCAGAATTTGAAACCATCAAATGGATCGCGCTTTTTTTAAAAAAAATATTTCATTCGAGGTAGTAAAACAAACAGGTTAGAATGTTTACAATATTAGTATTCATATTAACAAGTTATTTCAGTTTTCTGGCATGCTCCTAGTTAATGGATACCTGCGATAAAAAATATGGGAGAAAAATTATATTGACTTGGAATGCAGGGGGGATAATTTAATCATTCTTTAAAGGGCTCTTCTGGCAAAAAAAACATTTTAATTCATTCAGGAATATGTTCTATTATATGAAAAATGTATACTTTGGTTAGCTTGTTCTGTCTTGATTCACTGTGTTGTCATAAATACCATGAAACCATGAAGGAAGGAAGATATATATACATGTAGTCATCGACTTATAACCACAACTGAGCCCAAAATTCCCATTGCTAAATGAAACAACTCTCAAGTGAATTTTGCCTCATTTTATGACCTTTCTTACCACAGCTGTTAAGTGAGTCACTCAGTTGTTAAGATAGTAATGTGGTTAAATGAATCTGGCATCCCCATTGACTTTGCTTCTCAGAAGGTTGCAAAAGATGACCACATGACCCCAGGACACTGCAGCCGTCATAAATACATGCCAGGTGCCAAGCATCCAAATTTTGACAAGGTGACCAAGTGGATGTTGCAATGGACATAAGTATGAAAAACAGTCAAAAGTCACTTTTTTCAGTGCTGTTGTATCTTTGAACTAAAAGAATGGTTGTAAGTCGAGCACTATCTGTAAACTCACCTTTTTCCATGAGGATTTACTTTGACCTCTTCCCCATCAGACCCAACTATTTTATCACATAGCTTGTCTGTGTTGTCAGCTCCAGCAACAAAACTGAACTATGGATGCGTATAAAGGAAAAGGAAAAATTTGCAGATACAGCTAAACAACTTGTTTCCTCCTCTTTGAACCAAGATAGAATAGATGCTGGTGATTCACTGCTAGGTCCTCTTCATATTCTTTGTTTGCTTCTGAACTGATAAGCAAGAGCTCAGGCTGATAGTATCCCTCATTGTTTTTCACCAAAAGACTCCCAGCTGCATTTAATTATTTAAATTTTAAAAATTCCAAATGTAACACAATACAGATAATTTTTATGATTGCTACATGTCCTCTCTCTTCATGCCTAAAATGTGTGCTATGAAAATATCCCTGTAGAGATAGATGATATGCAGCTTTCTATTCTGGATCAGTATATGGAGTTTGGGTATGCAGCTCTTCCTTCTCTTTGATGATGTTCACACATAATGCTAAGCCATTTTTAGCATGATAAATATAAATAAATATAATCTAACAGTACTGTATAAAAAAGGCATAGTAGCCTTCTTGGAACATTAAGGTGCAATGGATGGATCCATCATATTAAGCTAAAAGCCATAATTTGGTGTATTGGGTGCACCTCAACTTCTTTCTACAGGAATTTATTTATTTTTTAATTTCAATGAATAAAACAACAACAACAACAATAATAATAAAGTTGGAAGGGACTTTGGAGGTCATCTAGTCCAACCTCCTGCTCAGGCAGGAAACCCTATACCATTTCGGACAAATGGTTTTCAGTCTCTTCATAAAAACATCCGGTGTTGGAGCATTCACTGCTTCTGGAGGCAGGTTGTTCTACTGGTTAATTGTTCTGTCAGGAAGTTTCTCTTAGTTCTAGGTTGCTTCTCTTCTTGATTAATTTCCTTCAGTTCCTTGTCCTGCCTTCAGATGCTTTTGAGAATAGCTTGACTCCCTCTTCTTTGTGGCAGCCCCTGAGATATTGGAACACTGCTATCATGTCCCCCCACATCCTTCTCTTCGTTAAACTAGACATACCCAATTCCAGCAACCGTTCCTTATATGTTTTAGCCTCCAACATCTTTGTTGCTCTTCTCTGTACTCTTTCTAGAGTCTCAACATCTTTTTTACATTATGGTGACCAAAACTGGATGCAGTATTCCAAGTGTGGCCTTACGAAGGCATTGTAAAATGGTATTAATACTTCACATGACTTCTATCCCTCTGTTAATGCAGCCCAGCACTGTGTTGGCTTTTTTGGCAGCTGCAGCACACTGCTGGCTCATAGCTAAGTGATTGTCCACTAGGACTCCGACAGCACAGGGTTTCAGCTGGATCTACATGTGTATACACTTATAGTTATGTGTAGTTATGTGCATACGTCAGTCAAGGCAAACATATCTACTTCTAAATCACTGACAGAATTCAGTACACATAGGATTTTATAGAACTGTACAGCAGCAACAAGAGCCAGATGCTTAGCCTCCTCACAATAAATTTGAAGAGGAGAGTGAAGAATGAACCTAAAGCCTGGTCCTGCAGCTATCAAGGCTAGCACTATTTTCATTTCTGTTGTAACTATAAAAAATGAGATTTATTCTTCTATTTTATAATAAGTGAAAAGATAAAAAATGGGAGATTTAAAAGAAGCTACGTCTCTTTGCAAGAAGATACAATTTATGACAACAATCCTATTTGCTCATATAGACCAAGCTAACTCAAAGCTATTGCCAGAAGTAAAATACCGGTAATAATCAGGGCTTATTGAAATGTGCTATGGACAAGAAGCTAAATTTTGTGTGTAGGACTGGGTTATTCTGGTCTGCAGTAATTGTAAAGCTGCCCTTTGGAAGCACTTTCCACTAAAGAAGGGTAATAATCTCATAACTTATTTAAGCACCATACATAAGTGATCTTTTGGGTCTAGTCTGTTCATCAAACAGTCAGCTCTTTCATCTGTAGAAATTTAGCCAAAGGAGATGGAGAAGGGGCACAGAGTCAGCCATGTGGCAAAGTTACTATTGTCTGCTGCCATTCTGATATTCAGCAAAAACAAACAATGGTGAAATAATATTATGTCAATGGACACTAATGGAATGAGGAAAGCAGGAAAGGCCAATTCATTTTCATTTAAGCCATCTTCTTTCCTGCAGGAGATTTCTTTTTGATTTCTGGAAAAAGTACCTGTGAAAATGAATGCAAGCCAACACAACTTAGTTAAATCGACCTTAAGTGGTTTCTTGAGAGCTGCTGTTTTACTAGAGAGTACTTTCCTAAAAGGCTTGGCAGCTGTGCAGTTCTCCCAGAATGGAATATCTGATCATGCATGTTGCTTGATTATGTGCCATCAAGTCATTTTCGACTCCTAGCAGCCGCATAGATTTTCTTCATGACAATCTATCTATCAGATCATGTAGGTGTTCCAGTTCTGTACTCATCACTACTGTAATGGTCCTTCTGGTCATCCTCTTCTTTTCTTTCCTTCCACCTTTCCCAGCATTAGTGCCTTCCCTAGAGAGCTAGGTTTTTGTATAATACAGTATGTCTGAAGGACGATAGTAAGAATTGTAATTTCTACTATCTAGTTTTATGGTAATCTAGTTTTAGAAATGTACACATTCACTGAAATTTGTTTATTTTACAGGGCATATATGCTGCTTTACCAAGTGTGATTCTAAGCAACGTATAGAACAATAAGATCTAAGAACTCCCTGGATCCAAGGAGAAATGTCCTGCCAGTGAGAATAATTAACCAGTGGAACAGCTTGCCTTCAGAAGTTGTAGGTGCTCTATCACTGGAGGTTTTTAGGAAGTGATTGGACAGCCATTTGTCTGAGATGGCGTAGGCTCTCCTGCTTGAGCAGGGGGTTGGACTAGAAGACCTCCAAGGTCCCTTCCAACTCTGTTATTCTGTATTATACAACAGTATAAGCATAATAAGATAAAATAACATTGTAATAAATAACATCCCGTGTGTTGAGGATCAATCATTATACCATCCTCATGTGAGAGCTTAAATGGCTCCCTTAGCTCCCAAAGACCCACTGAGACAGCCTGGTCTCAATAGCTTTGTGAAAAGGACCTATCAGGAGGAACACTGTTCTACAGAAGGAATCTGTAACTGAGAAAGTATAAATCTGAGATTCCTGCATAGAACATTCCTGTGGGGATAGGGCAGTGGTGGCGAACCTATGGCACGTGTGCCTGAGGCGGCACTCGGAGCCCTCTCTGTGGGCACACGTGCCGTTGCCCCAGCCTCCCCTCCCCCCACGACCCCTTCCTCATCAGCAGTCCCCCTGGAGGAGAGTCGCCCCCGAGTGTGGCCCACACAGAGCAGCGCAGCCAAGGACATGGCAGCTAGGCAGCATAGACAAAACTCTGCCCTCATGCCCCATCCCGCACAGTTGATGCTGTGGGTTGTGGGCCGAGGGCGTGGCCATGGCGCTGCTGGGCTGCCTGGGCTATCTGTGGTGGGCCCTGGAGGCGGTGAATGGCTCTGCAGGCAGGTGGGGTGGGGGATGGGGTGGGGGCAGAGCAGGGGTGGAGCAGGGGCGGGGCCAGTTTTTGGGCACTTGGTCTCTAAAAAGTTCGCCATCACTGGGATAGGGCCTATGGGAACCATGTTGTCTGGGTCTCAGTGGAGAAACAGACTGGTGAGAGAAGCTGGTCCTGCAGATAGCCAGAACCTGAATGATGAAGATGTCCACTATCAAACTGAGTTGCCCTTGGAAACAAATGGTGCAACTCTTGAAGAGGTGTACATTGACATATTTTTTAAATCACAGTCTGAGATTGCATTTGGATCGGCTGCAGTTTCCAGGTAGTCTTCAAGGGTAGTAAATCAGTGAGATAATAAATTAAGCCTGACTGATTCTCAAAAGGAGAGGAATAAACTTCTCCACTATGTAGCAGCACATATAAATCCTGGGATAGATTAATAGATCCAAATTGTAAAATGCTGCTGAATATTATCCTTAGCTATTGTACAACATGATTCAAGGAAGATAATTGGGTAAACCTGCTGTTTACAACAAAAACAAGCTCATTTGATAGATTATCAGATATGTGTTTCAGATCCCTGGATGCTTAATGATATCAAGGGACAGCTTGGCAAGGAAGAGTACCAATTACTTGTGACTCTGGGCAAGATCAAAGATTTTTGAATGTTATTAAACCAACATTCATTTTTTAAAATTATTCACTTTATTATTTTTGAACATTCAGGAAAAAAAAGATTTAAATTATGCTTAAGAAGCAAGAGTCACAATTCATTTCCCTATATTATCTAAATAGCTTAAACATGAACAGTGGTTTATGCTCAATGAGGCCTTTTTTCACAATTCTATCATATTTTCTCCCACTTCAAAGGAGAATTACTTTACTAATGTGAAAATATGCTTTTGCTGCACATGTCTCACTTGTGAAGAGGAACTTCCTTGGCATTTAAAGACTTGCTTAAAGCAAATTGTATATGTGTAAAGCTTTTGCAAAACTTTTCTTTGAAAGAGGAAATTTACCAGACAACAGACTATTCTTTGTAGGCTTTATGAATCATTGTACCAATGGTCTGTATTTATAGCTTCCAAGAATTTATATTCTTTGGTTAATAGAATGTATAAATCCCAAAGATTTTCCAGTCTGAGGTCATGACTTCCAGTCTGATGCAATTAATCTTTAACATCTAACTGAAGGGTCCTTTCAAGGGAATGGTAATTAGCACAGGATTGGAATGCTACATCCTAGGATGCTACGGTAGATAAGGAGTCTTTACATGCAGGGGTGGGATTTATGTTCCATTAGATACTTCAGGGTTGGTGAAAAATAATAAAGAGAACCCAAATCCTTCAGTCTTATTCTCTCATTTTGTATGTTCTTTCCTGATCTGATTATTGTCTATAGACTAAAACTACAAATCAGTTCAAGCAGGAGTAGAAACTGAGCAAATGGGGAACTTGTGTAATAGCCATGATTTTCTCCCAAGATTTGTCATTACCTCTGAACTATAGCAACCCCTGGTCTTGCTGATGTTCATGACAGTTCATGTATCTTTGTTTTCTTTTGTAATCTAATGTGGTCTGACATAAAATGCCACCTAGGCCAATGCTTGTCTTCTATTTTCATAGAATTCTTCTGGGGCTCAGGAATATAAATATTGACAAACTCTAAAGCTTACATAAGGCCATGGTTTTCCCAGTTGCAATGTATGGCTGTGAAAGTTGGACCATAAGAAAGGCTGAGCGCCAAAGAATTGAGGCCTTTGAACTATGGTGCTGGAGAAGATGCCTGCGAGTCCCCTGGACTACAAGGTGATCAAACCGGTCAGTCCTAGTGGAGATCAACCCTGACTGCTCTTTAGAAGGCCAGATCCTGAAGTTGAAACTCAAATACTTTGGCCACCTAATGAGAAGGAGTCACTGGAGAAGAGCCTAATGCTGGGAAAGATTGAGGGCAATAGAAGAATGGAACGACAGAGAATGAGGTGGCTGGATGGAGTCACTAAAGCAGTAAGTGTGAGCTTAAATGGACTCCAGAAGATGGTAGAGGTCAGGAAGGCCTAGAGGTACATTGTCCACGGGATCGCGATGGGTCGGACATGACTTCGCAACTAACAACAAAAGCTTACATTCATTTAAACTGTATTCTTTAGTCTGAATAGTTAATATGCTGAGATTAACCCACTGAATTTAGATGTCAAACTGATTTAAAAGTTATTTCCCCCGAAGTACCATGTATTTATTGTTAGTGAAGACAAAATTTGCTAAGGCAAAACTACTTGAATTTCTTCTCCACTTTAAGTGGATTTTCTGAATTTAATAATGTTTTGGACCCCAAGTTTTATGAGCTGAACTCTTTTCACAGGAAAAAATCTCCTTCAGTTAGGTGAGATTGCAGCAAAATCCCTTTTCTCTCTGTAACCTGCTGAGAAATTTGTTTTTGGAGTTCCTCTGCTGTATCTAAGACCTATCTATGTGTGGAAATGCAAGTCGGAATGAAAGCCATGTTTTATTTAAAAAAGTATGAAGAAATGACTTGCAAAAATATCTACCTATAATATTCCTCTTGGTATTACATCTCAGTTCCATTCTGTCAAAAGCAGATGAATTGTTCTAGAATTATTAGTTCGTACTCATTGTTTAAAATCCATTAAAAAAGCTACTAAAGTTTTAAAAAAAATATTAACCATTAACAAACAATGCTATGGGAGGGAATGGGGGACATCAAAACTATATGTGCTTAAATGAAAATCAGGTAAAATTACATGAAATGATGACAGAAAGGGCATAAGTATGTAATAGAAATCTTTCTCTGTATGTTGCTTATTTTTAAAGGCTAATAGTATCCCATTGTGAAATGAAATTAAGAGATTTTCCATTTATCACTGCAAAGCAGCATAACCACATAACAGCTCTTCTCACTTAGCAGAACATTTAATACCAGTTTATGTCTGCTTCAGCTGCACTACTAAAGATGAAAAGGAGATAATTCGGCTATCTCAGCCTTTTTGCAAATACACAAGATGGGAGAAATGGTACTCAAGGACGTGACTCAAAATGATGCTTAATTTAAAAAGTGTTTAGAGAAAATGGTAACTCAAGTCCATATTTAACATCTCTTCCTGCAGGACTGACAAATCCTCTGCTGATTCCCTTTTTATGCCCACGCAGCATAAAGTGTTCCATCCATTTCTTTTACCACTGGAACAATGAGCACAAGCAACAAATGTTAATTTTCACAGGCAGATAAAAAGCTTCTAGTCTTTTACTGACAATTCTCTAGCACAGAACAATACACAGTAGGAAGCACCACATCAGTAGTATGACAGAAAGCAAAGTGAACTGACTGAATATGAATTGTAGCTGAAGCTGAAGCTTCCAATGCATTACCTTTCTGCCTGATTTTGTAATGGCCACTTGTATTTTATAATATTGAAAAATTAATCTCACAAAATTTGCACTAGGGGCTTCTTATTAATGGGATAATGGCAGCCATAGTTGTAATACTGAATGTATATTTGCAATTCTGAGGAATGGGATTTTTTTCTTTTCCCTCTAGGATGATGAGCCATCAAATAACATATTGCAAGTGGTTATAATTCACAAAGGAAAAGATGTGTAAATTGTTGTAAAACAAAACCATATTTATTCATATTTGTATGTTTTAGACTCATTTAATTGGGTTCTCTTAATCTAGTTTTAGGACATGTAGAGACAGATCCATTTTATTAGGTTATATTTATGAAATATTGGAAATTCAAAAAAGGCTCACAAACTTTTAAGCAGCACTGTATTTTCTGCTGCTGAAGAGTTATCAACCTTTATTGTACTTAAGATACCCGGTGCCACCATATTCTAATCAAAATGCTGCTCAGCTAACAGCCTTAGCCTACATCTTTACAATTAACCTGCTGGAGGACTGATATTGAAAATTAGAAAAAAGATAGAAGTCATTATCAGCGCTTGCTGCATTTATATCTTGGGTTTCCTCTGAATTCATAGAATTGCGTGTATGTCTGAGGAGTATCATCTCTTATTTTATCCCAACTACCTTGTCAGATAAATTAGGCTAAGAGCAAACAATTTAACAACTGTGAGCTCAATAGCTGAGTGGGAACTTGAACCTGGCCATCTCAGTCGAATATCTTAATCATTTCATAAGACAGGTACAAAACCTCTATGATTAAATTACAATTTGGCAGACACCCTATGAAAATCTGTTCATCCGCATCAATGCTGTACGGCCAGCAAACTAAGGTTTGTTTCTTAAGTCTTTTTCATCTTAACATGGAATATTTATAATTTAGACAACACATTAAATAAGTTATACATTGTTGAGTGGTATGTTTGTAATGATTTAGAAATGTAATACATTGAAACAATTTTTCCTAAATCCCATTGTTTTATTTTTGAAATACAGTTGTAAAAAGTCCAGTTTTCAAGAAAATTCTTATAAACAAATGGGTCTTAACCACTGATCTGATAATTATGGCAAGCAAAAATCTCACTGGACATTAGAAGAATATTGAAGTATCGTAACTTAAAACCTCACCTTAAAACTAGCATGAAGACTGAAGTTTCATCTCAGCTGAACAGTTTTCAGGCAGCCAATAGGTAAAAGTGTCTGCCACTCCTCTGCAAGACTCTGCTATCTGAATTTACCGTTATCTTTCTTCTGGACAAGTAGACACACCTTGAAATACAGCATTGCTATTTTTATTTTCTGCCTCTGGGCTTGATGAGTATCAATAAACATTTTTGGAAATGAAAATGCTAGAGGCATAAACTCCACGGCATGCCAGTTTCCCATTTTAGAAGATACGAAAAACCCCTTTACAGCAAGAAGTCTGATAGCTGCAAGAGAATTGTCAGTACATTGGCGCCTATGGGCATCACAGCTTATCTTAAAATGCATCTCTTAATTATAAGATTTAGAACTCCTGCTTACCACGATGATCAGATCAGTAGTTAGAATCAAGACTCAGCTATGGGAAGAAAGCTGGTAGTGCTCAATGGAAACATACTCTTTATATACTGAAGACCATCCCCTGTATTAGTCATGAACATCTTCTAAAGCCAATAAGAGGCTTACAAACAGGATCTGGAATGAATACTGTCTCTGCAGGTTGCACGCTTTTATAAACAGAATGCATACACTGACAATTCTGACTATTATTACATTTTTCAGCTTACAAAAATCAAGCGTTAACAACACAGAGATGCCTCCTGAACTTGGTCTGTTTGAACAGCCTCCCCAGCCTGGCCTCCTCAGATGCACTGGGTTAAAATTGCCAATACATCTGAAGTATGCCTGCTTTGGGATTTAGGGGTTTCATGCCAACTTGCATCTTACTCTAATATTCACTGTAGATGGGAGCTGCACATGGCACTACTCAAATCAATCCTATTTCAAAATTAAGAACAGATGCTTTTTGCCTCTACCTATTGATTTCACACCGTGGAAGGCCAATGCTTGCTAGGCTAGTTATATTTCCTGCCCAAGCTTTGCAGAAAAATATGACACTGACAAGAGAGGAAGTTCATTTCTTTATTACAATCCACCGGCCAAATTCTAAGGACAGATTCACTTCAGTTCTTTTACCGCCAAACCTAGAGAAAAAAAAAAGAGAAACACACATTGAAGAAGAGCAAAGACAATATTCTCAACATTTGTTTGTAAAACTATTATTTTTAACCATTTCTCAAAACACTAGTTGTCTAAATTTGAAAGGAGACCTCCCTGAGCAAGGAAGGGTAAGAGCATAATTTGCAGCCTCATAGCTAGAGAAGCAGTCATAGTTTTTAATTGGTGGCTTGATATAAATGTCACTGAGCATCTATGTTGTTCAAAATGACATCTCTTTATTCTATACAGCAGAGATGTTAGATATGATGGCCTAAATGCAACCTTCCAGCTCTACAATATTCCTGCTACACAAGTGACATTTAGACATAGGGTTTTAAAAGCTTAACTTATTAGGCTGACATTTCATTTGTATCTGCTGCAACTCAAAACTCTCCCATCTACCACATCCCTTGGTGGATATTCATTACATTGCTTTTCAGTCATTTCCCTTAAATCTGTTCTGTATTTTTAACCCCCCTCCCACCTTGTTGACAATTCTGAAACAATACTGGTGCTCATACAAAATATGTATTATTTGGATGCATCTACCACAAACCTACGGCTTTCTGGGATCATTTCATTTCATTCAGTCTCCCTCTATTTTTAACATGAACTAAGCACCAATTTACTGTTTTCATTAAAACTGAATTATCCCTTAGAAGCAAATTTTCACTTCGATATCAATAAGGAAAATATATTTCTATTTGTTAAGCAAACAGCACAGTAATTCAATTCACAATGCAAAGAGATTTAAGTGATTAAATCTCACTAGTTTTGAAAGGATAAGCTATGCTCATTGACTGAAATCAATGGAAATTAAACTTCCTTAACTATAATTTTTCTTCTCAGAGGAAAAACACTGTCCTTCTAAGAGGCAATGCCTAATTAATTCAACAGTATCAAGTAACTCCAGCCAGTTTACAGATTCAATTTTTAAACATTTTAAAGTGTGTAACTGCCTTTCAATTTTAAGCTACTATACCTACAAATTAGGATTAATTTCAAATCAGTTTTAGGGAGATAGCTTGGTTCTTGTTGAATGAATAAAATGATCTTTCAATTTACCAGTCACTAGTGAGTCACTAAATGTTCATTATATTCATAACATCTGACAGTTCCAGAAAACTGTTGGAAGATGTCATGCTGGAATTTGCAGTGTGTCAAAATACAGATAATATTCAGACTGATTCTTTTACAGCCTCCCTAGAATTAAATCAAGAGATCCAGAACCAATGCCTGGATATGAAGCAAATAATCAAAGATTAACTCAGCTGTGAGAGAGGCATTTTTATTTAGTAATGCTGACTTTGGAATAACAATTTAATCAATGCTGGATAAAATAGCGAATGTAGATTCATAGTTCAGCAGTTTCTCTGAACTTGGCTTTGACCTCAGACATGAGCTGTAATTGGGAATGCCTTCATCCAGCTTAGGTCAGTAGAGAGAGATGTGGTCAGAATAACTGATGCCTTAATACTCCACATCTGGAGGATTGCAATAAGCTGAAAAGTGTTTGAAATAACCTAGAATGCTATAGCCAGATTCTTAAGAGAAATTCCATTTAGGAAAATAGGACTTACTTTACCCAAATTGTTTCAATGGTTTCCGGACCAATTCAAATTGCTGGCAATGATGTTCAAAGTTCATTAACAACTAAAATATCTAAAGGGCAATTTTTCCTATCTAGGACTGTTTTGCTGGCTTCCCCTTCCCACTTCTTGGGAAGGGGGATTAGTTGACATTAAGAGGAGGAACTTATAGAAGTTCTGCCAGGCTCTGGAATTTCATCTCCAGGTGGCTCCCACTTTCTAATCATCTACTAAGGACAAGTTAGGTGTGGGGGGGTGCTCCCCATTTTCTCTGACCTGTTAAAATGAATGGATCATCTATGTATACTCAACTCGATGTCACAGCATCCTTAAACACGTAAAGTTAACTCTTCATATAAGGCAGATTGATTTTATTTCATTATATATTTATTTTCAGGAAGCCTGTAATCATTTTTCCCCCAAAACTTGCCCAGTGTCCCAAATGTTCAGGGTTTCCCCACATGCAATACATAATGACTTAAGTCATTTTAGATTTATAGTTTGCCTTCTATCCAGATGTTCAGAGCATCTTATATAAGAGCCATGGTGGCAGTGGTTAGAATGCAGTACTCACTGCTCAATCCAGTCTGATCCTGACTGGCTCAAAGTTGACTCAGCCTTCCACGGTTGGTAAAGTGAGGACCCAGAGTGGTGGGGGGGGCACCATATGCTGACTCTGTAAACTGCTTAGAGAGGGCAGTATATAAGTCTAAGTGCAACTGCTATTCTGTGAGACAGGATTGGCAAAAAAGAGTGACCCAATGAGAAAACAAATAGACAACACCCACAATAAGGATCAACTGGCTGAAATGTGGGACTATTTCCTTACTATTAATTTTCTCACATGTTGTACAATTCCACTTATAATTCAGTTACCTGGTGGCAGAGACTGCTTCAGTTTTTCAGCCTTTTCCTTATCTGTGATGACAAGAGTATACAGATATCGGCTACAACGCACTTTGAACTTTACATTGTCTTTATTCTTCTTGATCTTCACAGCTGTGGTATAAAAATATTGGGGTTATCATTATGCATTGATTATACTAAGGAACTGCCTAATAAGCAGAATTTAGTGAATTTTTTTTGGGTAAAAAATTCTTTTATTGAGACAATCAACATCAAACATAAGATCATATTAGAAAGCAATCATCATATAACCTGCAATACAACACTAAGGATTAGTCTTTGTGAGCGTCTGGTTTAGTAAGCATTCCTCTTATATATGTTCTAACTACTGTTTCTGGTCTATCACATATTGTTCATTCGAGCTTCAGAAGTGAATTCGTCTCAGTAGTAGTGCAATCCTTTATGATCCCTAGCAAAAGATCCTGAGGTAGAAATTCAGTATCCTGAGGTACAAATTCAGTATGCTTTTCCATTATTAAAGCAATCAACCTTAAACCTGGGCTCATATTAATAAGCTGTCCTCATAAGACCTGAAAATACAGCTCTTATATATGGTCTATCTACTATATCTAGTCTATCACATATTGTTCATTCGCACTTCAGAATTAACTTCGTCTCAGTAATAATGCAATCTTTTATAATCCCTAACAAAAGATCCTGAGGTAGAAATTCAATAACCTGAGTTAGAAATTCAATCTGCTTTTTCAATATTAAAGCAAACAACATTAAGCATAAGATCATATTAAGAGGCAATCATCATATAACATAAAATACAACATTAGGTATTAGTCTTTGTAAACGTCTGGTTTGGTAATCATTTGAGACAGAATATTTTATTACATCCACTTTATCTCATGACAACAGTGACACTTGTGAAGTAGAACTAAGTTATCATACCTTTTTTTAAAATGTTTTTCTTTAAATACCTTATTGGAATAACCTTGAAGCTAATACTTGTTATAGAGTCACAGATATCAAAGTACATAAAAACAGGTCAAAAACTAGTTGCTGTGATTGTATTACTAATAACTAGCACTAACAACTTTACAGCAGAGGCTTACGGTGTTAAGAGAAAGTCTGTGAATCCTTCAAAATAATCTGTAAACCTACAATACTGTGACCAGCAACGTGATATCAGCTTGACTTAAGACCTATTAGCAGATTTTTTTACCCCAATAAATATGCACTACACCGTTAAGGAACATTCTGAGGCAACATTCACTATCTCAGAGAAAATATGTGAAACCTTAGGATAATTAGCTCTCTTAAGAGTAATCTAAACTAACTGCTTCAGGAATACAATACACTGGGATACTACAAAGAACCCAGGGTGATGGCAAAGGATCCGCAGGCTATTCTTACAATGTCCACTGAAAGTATTCATGGGTCTTCCATAAGGAACTATTCAACAGGTTACTGCAATATTTTCTGTGGACAGAGGGGTCAAAAGTGGAACTTTGAGGGAAAAATTAGAAATGTTGTATTTTGAGAAAACATTTTCATAGGATTCTCATCCCAACCAGCATGTCAGTTGCACTATCGTGATTTGGGGCTGCTCTGCACTCTCGGAATCAAGACAGAACAATGGAATCTGGATTGTACTGAGAAATTCTATAGGAGCCTATCGGCATATCTGCCTATAAACTGAAACTTAAGTGAATGTCGGTCATGCAGCACAACAATGATCCCAAGTACACAAGCATATCTACAACAGAATGGCTGAAGCAAAAAAAAAAAAAGTTTCCCCTTTGGAATGGCCAAATCAAAGTCTTGATTTTAACTGAAATGAATTGTGGCATGACCCAAAGCCAGCAATTTCAGGTAAAGGTAAAGATTTTCCCCTGTATCTGACTCTAGGGGGCAGTGTTCATTTCTGTTTCTTAGCAGAGGGAGCCAGTGTTGTCCAAAGACACTTTCCACAGTCATGTGGCCAGCATGACTGTATGCTGAGGAACGCTGTTACCTTCCTACCGGTACTACAGTGGTACCTATTCATCTCCATTGAATTGAAACAACTCTATAAAGAGGAAGAGGCCAAAATATCTCCAAGCTAATGCATAGGATTAATGGGCAGCAATCACTTTGCTGAAATTACTGCTGCATCAGGAAACATCACGAGTTATTATGTACAGATTTACATACTTTTTCCAACAAGTCTTCAATTATGGATATTTCTAAAGGGCTCACAAGCTTGTATGCAGTTGTGCAGTACGTTTCTAAATTTCAAAACCATTATGAAGAAAAGCTTTTATTCAAGCATAAAACAATTCCCAAACTGTTTCTAAAATCAAACATGCATTAAAAACATGTTTAATGATAATTTCTTAGCTGATTAGAGTGCTCTAGAAATTTACCATGGTTAAGTAATGCCAATGAAGGTACTACAAACTTTATGGTTTTTAAATGACTCTAAATGATGTAAATTAAAACTGCTTTGGAGAATGTTTCACTATTAAGCTTCCAGTCATTTACTTAATGATGTTTTTATACATGACAAAATATTCAGAGACATCACTTAAAAAAATGGGCAAAAAGAGCCATTGCTTTTAAAACATGGGTGAAGGGAAAGAATGCACGACTAAGATATGGCTCTCCAAATACAGTATTTGGATAAGACCTGGGTTGCTATGGAACATTTTAAAAAATTGACAGTGGCCACGATTAATATTATAGAATACCATTAAAACATACTAATCAAAATATATTTTCAGCATAAACTAAAATACAAGACTAAATCACACAACCAATATAATTAGTGAAAGAAAGCAAAGAGCCAAAATTGGTACTCACATTTTGCATCTTTCCTCCTGGCAGTCAACAGAAAATCTTTGATCTCCTCAATTTTTCGAGGCTGTAATAAATACAAGAATCAACATACGTCTGACATCTAGTACAATGTGAAAATATCTTTTATTCCTGCAGCCCAAACAATTTTTCCTTTTCTGCTACGCCATTCTATCAAACAGAAAATTGAAACTTTATGAACTCATTTTTAGCAACAAGTACAGTGTAGGAGCTTATAAGGAGGCTGACAGGAATGTTAGTAATAAAGAATATTTATAGCTCAGAGCTGAAATGAGGGGTCCTTGGTGCTCTCTGAGCTTAGTTGTTTACTTGCAGACGTTTTATTACCCCAACTAGAGAACATCATCAAGACTAGCACTGATGATGTTCCTAGTTTGGATAATGAAATGTCTGCAAGTAAACAACCAAGCTCAGAGAGCACCTCAATGAATGTTAGACATAAACAACTGAGTGACTAGGAGGGCTTATTGGTATCTTATCTTATAAATTGTAACTTGAGGCAGGAAGCAAGAAATCTGGGAAACTCCTCACAATATTCTAAGTGGCTTCACCTTAATGACTTTGATAACAAATGAGGCCTGGAAATTCTTCTGAGTTTCCATATTTGCTCCTAATACTAGCATTAAAGACATCTTACTGCTGTCTATGTAATTCTTGCCTTAGTCTGGCTTGAGCTTTCTCACCTACAACTTCCAGAAATCATGTTCTGTCATCTGGACAAGCCTACTTCCACATCCCTTTTCTCCTAAAGACAACACAGGGGGATTGGTTGAATGCAGTTTTCCAGGGACCGGAGAGTGCGTGTTGTGTGCTGCCTGCAACATAAGCTTTGCTTGTTTGTGTGGACTGGTTGCTAGTATGCCGCGGCTCGGTACTGGTCCACGGACTGGGGGTTGGGGACCCATTTTATACAACTAAGACTTTTTAGATGCCCTTGTAATTCCAACCTTTCACCTAACTTGGAGTAAGTAAAGTGACGAAGAATCAATGAAAGATTTCCATCTCCCTTTGCAAGTGGCACAAAACTTATCCTATTCTGATATCTACAAGCAACAGGCATATGCATGTAAATATCTAGCTATAGCAAAAAGGAAGGTGGTTACATTATCCAGCAAAGGTCTGAATCAAAAGCAGCATGTTTCAAAAAAAGCTAGTACAGGTAGTCGACTTACAACATAACTGAGCCCAAAATTTTTGTTGCTAAGTGAAACAGTTGTTAAGTGCGTTTTGCCCCATTTTACATTTCTCGCCACAGTTGTTAAGTGAACCTGGCTTCCCCGTTGACTTTGCTTGTGAGGAGGTTGCAAAAGGGGATCACATGACTGTGATAAATATGTCATAAATATGAACCAGTTGCCAAGCAAACTGAATTTTGATCACATGACCATGGGGACCCTGCAACGGTTGTTGTGTGTGAAAAACGGTCATTAAGTCACCTTTTTCAGTGCCGTTGTAACTTTAAATGGTCACGAAACGAATGGTTGTGTAAGTTGAGGACCACCTGTATTTTCACTGTCTTTCCCAATACCAAACTGTGTTCTTCCAGTTTCTTCTCCCACAGTGCTAGTATTTTCATACACTTTCCTTACAGCAAACAGGGATGGCTTCTTTAAGGTTGTTACCCCCTCTGGGCTCAGATACTAACAGGTTCAACTCTGGTTACTACATTGATGGGAAACATCCAGGAGTTACTACAGATACTGGCTAGATCAGCAAGTTGAAAAAATATCCTGGAAGAAGGCAATGGCTAACCCAGGGGTAGGCAACCTTGGCTCTTTTATGACTTGTGGACTTCAACTCCCAGAATTCCTGAGCCAGCCACTTCCATGGTTTATGTAGAATTACAGTACTAAGAGCCAAGCTACATCTGAAAACTTAAAATTTATTTTAGTTGCTTTCCATTACTATTCTCCTAGAATGGCCCCAAGTTTTGCTGCATTTAATATACTGAGTGGAAATAAAGAGAAATAAGATGAAATGATTTCTCTTACTTCATTCGCATTCAATATATTAAATTTAACTTAATGAAAAAAATAAAATAAAACTATGCCTTGTTTAAAACGTGAACACTAAGTACGAGCACAGAACACATTTAAGCATTAGTGTAACATGAATCGTGTTAGCCCTTCATCATTATCAAAACCCCCTTCACGGAAAAAAAAAAGCTTTTTCTCTCTCTATCTTTTTCCAACCGACTTCTTCAACCCTGGCATCATCAGAAGAACAACCGATTCAGGAAGAGTCGCCACTTACCATGGTGAGGGCTTCTGGCCGCAGCTGCCTGCAGAACAGAAATCAAATCGTAAGTAATTGCCGGAATTGGGGGGGGGGTCAATCGCCGACTTATTTTTCTCCCGCCCCGCTTTTCCCCACTCCCTAAGCATCCACGGTCACACACCCGGCACCTTAACGCTCCTCCTCCACCTTCTTCCCAGCTGCCCCCACCTGGATGCGCCACGGATGCCAACGGATTGTAATCATTTCTTACCGAGAAGCTCGAAACAACAGCAACGCCACCCGTGAAAGAAAAGGACAAGCACTTCCGCATCCGGGTTGTTAAACCTTGCTGGGAGCTTCAGCTACGGATGCCGAGGAAGACCATAATAATAAGCGAGGCAAAACTACCTCAAACCGGGCGATGTTGGAGTGGAAATGCATGGAACTTGTAAGCACTTTGTAGCTGGGTATCAGGGAATGTAAATAAGCATTGTGGGTGTCAAATCAATCTTGTATGTAAATCAAGCTTTAGAGAATTTGCTTACTTGTGAACTGTTCTTGTCTGCGAACTTAGCGCAAAATGCGCACACTATCAGCAGCAGCACAGATACAATTTGCAGCAGCAAGGATTAAATGCATAAAATTAAGCAACCTCCACCGTGAAAATAAAAATAAATTCCTGCATTAGCCCTTATACTTGAAAAGAGCAAAAGGTAATTGAGGAATCTGTGACACGGAGAGACCTATTTCTTTGTAGTTTAGACCAGGGGTCCCCTACCCCCCCCCCCGGGCCATGGACCAGTACCGGGCCACGGCATGCCAGCAACCCGTCCGCACAAAGAAGGAAAGCCCCATCCACAGGATGCAGGCAGCACACAAAATCATGCCCCCTCTGGTCCGTGGAAAAACCTCTCTTCACGTAACCGGTCCCTAGTGCCCAAAAGGTCGGGGACCTCTGGTTTAGACCAAACTTTAGAGGAGCAACTGAGGGAATCAGCAAGCAGTGCTCTAACAGCAGTGGGATCCAAGAAATTTTGATGGTGGCACTGCTTCAGAGGCACAGTAATTATGAGCGTTCTCTCTCCCTAGAGAAAAATGGGGAGCAACCAGATCCTTAAATGTATTGTAGGAAGTTTACATAATACGCTGTAGAAAAGCGGTTTTCCACAGTAATTTAAACTCATTCTGAAAGGATTATGAAATAGAAGGTTGGAGAGTCTGCTGTCTTATGATGGAAAAATTATGCAGAACCAATCAGACATGATGTAGAGATATTGAAGGAGATATCAGAATGTATTGAAAGAACAGGGAAACTTGTGGAATAGAAGAAAACAATAGAGGACAAATGAACAGGACTGAGCATCCACTGAGGAATCTAGTCTGAGAAATAAAAATGTTTAGCACGACGATTTGGCCTGACAAGACTTCTATAAATTTGCACATTATGCATGCTATTTTATTATCTTCCACCCAGTTTATATTACGCTTTCTGTAGAAGGGCAAAATACAAAATTCAGATGTTTGGGAGCTTCATCACTGGAAGCTTTCAAGAAAAGACTGCACTGCCATCTGTCAGAAATGGTATAGGGCACAGGTCGGCAACCTGCGGCTCTGGAGCCGCATGCGGCTCTTTGAGCCTTCCCTGTGGCTCCCAGCCTCCTCTGCCATTTGCAGAGAGAGACAGAGACAGAGAGAGGCACTTGCGCTTCCCTGCTTTTCTCTCTCTCTCTCTCTCTCTCTCTCTCTCTCTCTCTCTCTCTCTCTCTCTCTCTCTCTCTCTCTCTGTTTTTTTTTGTGTGTGTGTGTAAAAGAGAGTGCACTTACAGTGTTCTCCGATGAGCTGAAAAGCTTATTGGGCGGAGCTCCTCCCTTTGCTGCATCTCTGCAGGAAGCAGGAAGGGCAGGAGAGAGAGCTAGCTAGCCCAGCTATGCTGACTTAGGAATTCTGGGAGTTGAAGTCCATGAGTCATAAAAGAGCCGAGGTTGCCTACCCCTGAGCTTGTTGAAGAACAGCTTGAAGCCAGCTTGCCAGGTGAGCAGGAGAAAGGGGGGAGAGAAAGAGAAAGAGAGAGAGGGAGAGAGAGAGAGAAGAGAGAGAGAGAAAGAAAGAGAGTGGGGGAAGAGGACTGGCAGACCAAGGGCAGATAGAGAGGGAGGGAGAGAGAGAGACAGAGAGAGAGAGACCCTTTTGATATCTAAAATGAAGATAACACTGCATATATCCTTTTTTTTACCTGTGTGTGTATCCACGTACCTGGATCCAGGAGATTGTCAACGCTTCTTTGAGGAAGGGGTCCTTTCCGGCTCCTTTAAAGGAGGCACTTGTGCGCCCCCTCCTCAAGAAGCCTTCCCTGGATCCAGCAATTTTGACCAACTATCGTCCGGTCTCCAACCTCCCCTTTGTGGGGAAGGTTGTTGAGAAGGTGGTGGCACTTCAGCTCCAGCGGTCTCTGGAGGAAGCCGATTATCTGGGCCCTCTGCAGTCGGGGTTCAGGCCCGGCTACTCCACCGAAACTGCTTTGGTCGCTCTGATGGATGATCTCTGGCGGGCCCGGGATAGAGGCCAGTCCTCTTTCCTGGTGCTTCTTGACCTCTCAGTGGCGTTCGATACCATCAACCATGGTATCCTTCTGCGCCGGCTGGAGGGATTGGGAGTGGGGGGCACCGTGTTATGGTGGTTCTCCTATCTCACTGGTCGGTCGCAGTCGGTGTTTGTGGGGGGTCAGAGGTCCACCTCTAGGTTACTCCCATGTGGGGTGCCTCAGGGGTTGGTTCTCTCCCCCCTACTTTTTAACATTTACATGAAGCCACTGGGTGAGATCATCCACCGGCACGGAGTGAGATACCATCAGTACGCTGATGATACTCAGCTGTATATCTCCACTCCTGGCCATATCAGTGAAGCGGTTGAGGTGATGTGCCGATGTCTGGAGGCTGTGAGGGTCTGGATGGGCGTTAACAGATTAAGGCTCAACCCCGACAAGACAGAGTGGTTGTGAGTGATGCCTCCCAAGGACACTTCAATCTGTCCTTCCATTACCCTGGGGGGGGTGAATCTATAAACCCCTCGGAGAAGGTTCGCAACTTGGGAGTCCTCCTCGATCCACAGCTGACATTGAATCATCATTGATTCTGGCCTGGTGCACCAGTTGCGTCCTTATTTGGATCGGGAGTCTCTCCTCACAGTCACACATGCCCTTGTCACCTCGAGGATCAACTACTGCAACGCTCTCTACATGGGGCTACCCTTGAAGAGTGTTCGGAGACTACAATTAGTGCAAAATGCAGCTGCGCGAGCAGTTGTGGGCCTTCCGCGTTGTGCCCACATCTCACCAACTCTCCGCATGCTGCATTGGTTGCCTATTGGTCTCCGAGCGCAATTCAAAGTGTTGGTTATTACCTATAAAGCCCTTCATGGCATGGGACCAGGATACTTACGGGACCGCCTTCTGCCACATACTTCCCTACGACCGGTGAGAGCACACAGGGTCGGCCTCCTCCGGGTCCCGTCAGCGAAACAATGTCGTCTGGCGGGCCCTAGGGGGAGGGCTTTCTCTGTTGTGGCGCCTGCCCTCTGGAACCAACTACCTCCTGAAGTCCGCGTTTCTCCGACTCTCCCGGCCTTCCGAAAAAACCTTAAAACTTATCTTTGCCGGCAGGCCTGGGGATGATTGTGGTTGACTGTTGAATTTGAGTGGGTGTTTTATTGTATTTTTAGATATTTCTTGTTTGGGATTTTTATTGTAATTTATTGTTTATATATATGTTGTTAGCCGCTCCGAGTCTCCGGAGAGGAGCGGCATACAAGCCCAAATAAATAAATAAATAAATAAAATATATGTATTTACATACACACACACACACACACACACACACACACACACACACACACACAAACAGAGACACAGACACAGACACACAGACACACACCTATAATAAAGGTAAAAAAGGATATATGCAGTGTTATCTTCATTTTAGATATCAAAAGGGTTTTGCGGCTCCCTGTGTTTTGTTTTCAGTGAGAAACAGGTCCAAGTGGCTCTTTGAGTGTTTTGGGTTACCTACCCCTGGTATAGGGTCTCTTGCTTGGGCGGGGTGGGGGTGGGGTGGGGGATTGGACTAGATGACATACAAGGTCCCTTCCAACTCTTGTTATTCTAATTCTAATTCAAGGGTGTACAAATATATTTGGGGTGGGATAAAACTGAAGTCATTAGGCAGAGCAAAAACCACAAAGGTAACATTTAATGACAGTGGGTGCTTACATCAAGAACCAAGTAGCTATGGAAGAACACTGTGTGTGCATTGATTTCCAGAACTGGACTGATTCCAATTAGGTTGGAATGGATAAAGTAAAGGTGAAGGTTTCCCTTGTCCAGTCCTGTCCGACTGTAGGTGATGGTGCTCTCCCTGTTTCTTACCTGAGGGAGCCAGCGTTGTCCTCAGAAATTTCTGTGGTCAGATGGCCAACATGACTGTATGTCAAAGGTGCCAGAATGCTGTTACCTTCCCACGAAGTGATACCTATTTATCTACTTGCATTTTCATGCTTTCCAACTGCTAGGTGAACAGGAGCTGGGGTAGGTAATGGAACTCACCCTGTTCTGTGGCGCTCGGGTCTCGAACCCAGGCTGTAGACTTTCTAGCTGACGAACCCAGCATCTTAACCATTGGGCCATTGCGCCCCTTTGAGGTGGATATAATATGAATAATATATGCCTGAAAAAGGGACCTTTTTTTGAGGGTGGAGGAATGTTTTAGAAGAAAGCAAACCAGAGGCTTTGCCCTAGATATGAAGGAGGGAAAAATATTCTCTCCAATACCTACCCAGGCTTGAAAACGTAAGGCTTTTCTTCTCCAGCCCGAGTGCTTCTATATAATCCTACATTCACCTGTGATTGCCTTTCTGTAGAATAAAACTGACTAGAATAGATTGTTGCTAATATAATGTCTGTGTGCATTTAACATTTTTCTTTTCTTTCTTAACTCATAATGCTTGATAACTAATAAAAGCTATATAGAGAGTAGAGAAATCAAACCTCTTCACCCAAAACTACCTTTGTGCAGAATCCAACACAAGCTATTATTATGAACATCAACCAAAGACCTCACTGTGGTTAGGTCCAGAATCCTTCACTTCCTGATTATAAGATACCTGAGCAAAACGTGACAGGAGCATGTCACATTGTCTGATTGGGCAGAACCAAGGAATCTCAGAAAGAAAGAAATCCTGCATTCAAATCCCTGGCATTGAAGGGAATGGAAGATGATAATTTCGAAAATGAGTCACATGTAAGTGCAGTTTTCTTTAACTTAGTGCTCTCCAGATTTGTTGGGTTTGGATTCCCAACTCCTAAATCAGAAATTGTGGAATATTTGTATCATCTACAATAATTGTATACATAGTCTTCATTTAGTGACTGCCTTGCTTAGCGACTATTTGCAGTTACGACAGAACTGAAAAAATAAGTTTGCAAACAATCCTCACATTTATGACTTTCACAGGTCTGTAGAGCAAAGGAAAGCGGAAGTAAAATCGCAAGTACAGTCATGGTTTCACTCAACAACTGCTTCGCTTAATGACCAACTTGCTGATCCCAGTTGTAGTTGCTAAAAAGCACTACCTACAATAGCAACAACATTCATGTGGCAAATTTCAAGTATGCAGAGTGGTTCGCACATTTGATCTTGGCAATCCTGATTGAAGCTTAGCACAATCAACATAATTTTTCCCTAATTGCAGAAAGAGTTTAGAACTGACTTTCTGAAGAAACTGAGAGAAATTATGGCTGAAGTGAAATTTAAACTGGCAAGATCCCATTTCATATTCTCAGCAATTATAAACTCCCAGATCTCAGTGCTTAAATATAAATGGATATACTTGTGACTTGAATTTCTGAGAAAAATCAATATAGAACAGCATTCATGTTTTGCTCTATTGATTTATACAGTATCTATTCTGTTAGCCTCTATATACATTACGTTGAAGTAGTACGGTAGCTGTATTTATTAAAATTTGCTAGAGCGATGGGCATCTTTAGGCCATCAGAAATGGCAATTGTTTCAGGAGGGGGCTCCTTAGATAAAATGGACACATGCCCCATCTTTACCTATCCACAGAGAAGCATGTTTCTCCCCATCAGTTCTTCTTATTGCACTGAGGTAGAAGTAATTGCATGTCTTCAAGGATGATCTGTTGAAGGCTATCTGCCAATGGCAGTCTATCCACCTCTTTTCCTCCTTGTACTATTTTCTCCCTTTCTGCCCAGGATTTAAGACAGAGGGCTTGTGTCAGAAATCTGAAGGGATAGCTTAGACAGGCCTTTTGAAATTAGATGATAGTTTACAGTCACCCACCTTTACTTTATGTAGGAGAAAGAGAGAGTTAGGGTTAATGCAAAGTTCCTGCCTGTCCTTATTTTGTGTGCTCTTTTGTTCCTCATTTCCTTTAGCAGAAGCATGGAGGTAGTGATAAAAATAAAACACAAGGGGGCACCCTGAATACAGTTTTGAAATAAAGCGGGCAAGGAAGAAAAATGGAAATGAAAAACAATCCATCCCCAAAGGGAAACTAATCATAGTTGCAATCCAGTTTGGCTTGCACAGGAATCATGTTCACCTTAGGAATTGCTTATTAGCCTGTCATTAATCATTACATTGTGTGCAACTACCTGGCATTTCATGGAACCAAGATCATCTGCCAGTAGCAATGGCCAGCCCTCTCAGCGAGTTTAACCCTCTATAAGCTTAACTCACTGTATGTGACTGGATCACATCCTTCTGCCTTAGAAACTCTCCTTTGTTTCCTCACTACTTTCCCTCCTTTTGACTTATTGGAAAAAAGATAATCAAAATCATTCCATAGTGCTGCTTAATTATGATAATAATAATAATAGTAAAGTTGGAAGAGACCTTGGAGGTCATCTAGTCCAACCCCCTGATCAGGCAGGAAACCCTATACCATTTCAGACAAATGGCCATCCAGTCTCTTCTTAAAAGCTTCCAGTGTTGGAGCATTCACCACTTCTGGAGGCAGGTTGTTCCACTGGTTAATTGTTCTAACTGTCAGGAAGTTTCTCCTTAGTTCTAGGTTGCTTCTCTCCTTGATTAGTTTCCACCCGTTGCTTCTTGTCCTGCCTTCAGGCGCTTTGGAAAATAGGTTGACTCCCTCTTCTTTGTGGCAGCCCCTGAGATATTGGAACACTGCTATCATGTCCCCCCTCGTCCTTCTCTTCATTAAACTAGACATACCCAATTCCAGCAACCATTCCTTATATGTTATAACCGTTCCTTATATGTTAATTCATAGGAGCCCTTCCTCTGTTATAGATACAAGATAATCCTCGACATAGGACTGGTTACTTAGCGTCCCTTCAAAGTTAGAACTCCCCAGCTTTGAAGTTTTGATGGTCAGCCCCCCTTAACCATCATGATTGCATTTTGGGTGCTTGGTAACCAGCCTGCATTTATGTCCATTTGCATCATCTTGCATTTATGTGACCACAATTTACAATGCCTTTTGTTGAAAACCAGTGTTTCCTTCTGGTTTCTGGCAGAAAAGACAGTTGGTTACAATGGATTTGCTTAATGAATTTTACAACCACGAAAAAGACTGTAAAATTAGACTGGGTCACATGGTGACCTGCTTAATAGCTGCCTCGATCTATGATCCTATATCTGGGGCCAATTATGGTTGTAAGTCCAGGACCACCTATACAAGTATTATGAAAGGCAATCTTTTCTTAGCAGGGTCTCTGACTGTGAATAACTGCCTTCCCTATTACAAAACTGTGAAGAATTTAAGGTGAGCATTTGATTTTCACAGGCCTCCTAATTATTACCTGTGACCTAAAATGCAATTTTATGTTACCAATCTTAACTTTGCACCTTACTTCAGGATTACTAGGGTGATAATGAATGTAAATGGTAACACATTTATAAATTCAGATAATTTCCAGTATATCTTTCTTATCTTATTGAAGCCTCTAAATTAGACCTCCTCCCCCTTCTCTGTCATCTTATAGATCTGGAACTAAAGCTGAGATACAGAGACTTCATAAGAATGATTTTTGTTGTTTCGGAAACAACATCTTTCAACTGCAAAGTGAATGCTGTTTAATATGATCTTTGTCATGAGAAGCAATCACAGCTTCTGGTGATATTTGGTAAAGTTTGAAGTTATTTAGAAGTTAACAATCAATTTTATTTTGGTCATAGACCAGCATAGAGCAAATAACAATGATGTAAAATAGAAATGAAAATAAAAAGTCATATTGATAGACTCAAATAAGGTAAAGATAAAATTATTAATGTAAAATTGCAGGGGTCATAAATTCACATGCAAATATAATTCTATAAAACGGCAATTGTTTTTATATGAAATACTCTAAATGGTATGAATAACTATGATAGATAACTATGAAAGGGCATAAGAATGCTAAAATCTCTAAAGCACTAAGAGAATATAAATCTATGTTACCGTATATTAAGTTTAACATTTGCAGAAGGCCTGCTACGGTTTGTTGGGATTAAGACTGTAATGGTCCGCCAATTATAGCAAAGAAGTAGCAAAATAAAACATAGAGCAGTATGTGCGTATTTAAAAGGAGAAGTGGAAAAACGGGGGTGAGGGGGAGGTGGAATGAAAGGAAAAAAAGAAAGAGAAATGTATTGAAGGATGAAAGTCTAGTTCGGAGGTCCCCAACCTTTTGGGCACCAGGGACCAGTTCTATGGGATGCAGGCAGCACACAAAATCACACAGTCTCTGGTCTGCGGAAAAACCTTTCTACATAGAAGAGAAAGGTTTTTCTGCGGACAAGAGAGTGTGTGATTTGTGTGCTGCCTGCATCCATGGATGGGACTTTGCTTGTTTTTGTGGACCGGTTGCGGGCATGCCGCGGCCCAGTACCAGTCCACGGACTGGGGCTTGGGGACCCATGGTCTAGTTAATAGACCTCAACTTCATCTCACTTGGAGGAGTTGTTTATGTTTAATAGGAGTTTTGACAGAGAACTAGAGAACCACATTTCTCATAAATTTCTATAAAAAAAAGCAACACAGCAATGCATAACCCATAGTTTCAATATCTCCCTCACCTCAAGGACAGAGCCACAACTCTTTCGGTATGCTATAGAACCTTCCCTCTAAGAGACCAGAGTGGAGGACATTACAATGAGGAAAAATAAAAGATCTTTTGGTGTTTATGGAGGGGACGATATTGTAAAGGTAGTGTGCAAGAGGAAGACTTATTTTGTGGCTTCACTTAACATATGGTGGAGCCTGGCTGAAGTCATTTTGGAGAGCCACATCTCTGGCACATTTCTTTGAAAAATGTATTGGCCTGATCAAATGTCACTGGAATCAATACATTCGGGGAGAATCCACAATGGCTTCCAGTGGCACCAATAAATTTTTGCTAAGAAGTCTGGGATTTGTCTGAAGAGTCAGTGAAGCAAGACAACCCGAGTTGAACACTTTTATGAGCCAGTAACATAACATGTGCTATTTGGGCATGATTTTTTTTTAAATTTTTATTAAAGCAATCAACATCAAACATAAGATCATATTAAGAAGCAATCATCATAGAACATAAAGTACAACATTAAGTATTAGTCTTTGTAAACGTCTGATTTGGTAAACATTCCTCCCTCCTCACGTCAAGCCTCAACTATACGCCTGATACATTTTATTTGATTGGTGTTTCTCTTATATATAGTCTATCCACTATTTCTAGTCTATCACATATTGTTCACTCGAGCGATCCTTCAAGTATGCCAAAATTTTCGCTATTTCTGCCAAATGTATTACTTTCAGAGTCTAATCTTCAATAGGTGGTAATTCTGGCCTCTTCTAGTATTGTCCCACCAGCAGTCTAGCTGCTGTGCCCAAATTCAGAATTAAATTCGTCTCAGTAGTAGTGCAATCTTTTATAAACCCTAACAAAAGATCCTGAGGTAGAGATTCAATAACCTGAGGTAGAAGTTCAATACGCTTTTTCAATATTAAAGCTATCAACATTAAACATAAGATCATATTAAGAAGCAATCATCATGAAACATAAAAATACAACATTAGGTGTTAGCCTTTGTAAACGTCTGATTTGGTAAACATTCTTCACTCCTCACGTCCAGTCTCAACTATATGCCAGATACATTTTATTTGATTGGTGTTTCTCTTGTATATAGTCTATCCATTGTTTCCAGTCTATCATGTATTGTTCATTTGAGCGATCCTTCAAATATGCCGATATTTTCGCCATTTCCGCCAAATTTATTACTTTCAAAGTCCATTCTTCCATGGGTGGTATTTCTGGCTTCTTCCAGTATTGTCCCACCAACAGTCTAGCTGCTGTGATCAAATTCAGAAATAAGTTCGTCTCTGAGGTAGTGGAATCCTTTATGATCCCTAACAAAAAAACCTGAGGTAGAAATTCAATACGCTTTTTGAAAATGGTTTGGAGTGTCCACCATATCTTCCTCCAGAAGGCTTTAATTTTTCTACATGTCCACCATACATGAAAATACGTAGCCTCCCCATTGCCACACCTCCAACCCGAATAGTAGACCATGCCCTTCCACATTCAGTATTCTTTCGTTCGTCATATTGATCCAGTCACTCAACGCCACCAATGTCGCTGCATAGTAGTATAGCTTTAGATTGGGCATTTTTAGTCCCCCTCTCTTCCTCGTGTCCTGGATGATTTTTAGTTTTACCCTCGGTTTCTTGCCATCCCAAATAAATCTGTTGATGCCCTTCTGCCAGTTGTCCAAGTCCACATCCTTTTTGAGTATGGGTAGCATTTGAAAGAGAAATAGAAATTTTGGCAAGACGTTCATTTTTACTGCTGCTATCCTGCCCAGCAGGGACAGTCGTAGTGTTTTCCACCTTTCCAGATCTGCTTGTATCTTGTTCCACAGCACCTCGTAGTTATTCTTGTATAATTTCGCGTTCGTTGTTTCTATCTCCACTCCTAAGTATTTAACTTTCTTGACTATTTCACACCCCGTTATTCTTTCCAAGTCCTGTTTTGCTTTGTTGTCTAGATTTTTAACTAGCATCTTCGTTTTTGATATATTTACTTTGAAGCCTGACACCCTACCATAGTCTTCCATTATCTCCATCAATCTCCTTGCTGACTGTACTGGTTGCGACACTGTCACCAGCAAGTCATCTGCAAAGGCACATGGGCATGATTTTTAATTGGAACAATTCCAGCTTCAGCTTGAAGGTTGAGTTAGGAACACAGTGAGGAACCAAGACCAGATTCCTTAGGAAGCTTTATTATACAGCTTCTAAATGGTTCTAGATTCTTATATGAACATATTTGGAGGCCCTAGGACAGCTACAATATTGTTTTGGATTCACATACTTTTAGTCCATCCACCAGATGTGAAAAACATCTTAATATTGTAGCTACCCTTTTTCAACCTTTTGTTTTGGGACTTAGAAGACTAATATTTGTCAAGCTTTGGCCCAACTTAAAGCCTAACAGTGCTGGATTATGTTTAGTGTGGGAGAATCTGGAATGTGCTTTTGTTTCAAATAGGGTGCTAGGAAGATTTGAGGAACATGTGCTGTCATCAACTTGGCTAGATCTAATCGAATTAGCTTGTTTTTAGTCCTTTCAGTTCCAGAGAATGTTGGAAGGAATTAATAAAGATGTGCTCCAGATTCTTTCTCTCCATCAGCAGGATAATTCTTGTCAACAGAACAGACTGGATCAAATGTGGTTGTTTGAGGAGAAGCTGACAAAATAATGAGCCATATCTGGCCAGAGGCTATAGGGAAAAATCCCTGAAAAAAATCCCTTCATCATGTACCTTCAGATCACGCTTTGGCACAAATGATCTAACAATAGTACAGATATAAAATCCTGTGGTTAATTGTGAGAAAGGTTGGGGTCTAAAATAATTGGGAGCTACTTTGAAATAAAGTATAGGCAGTCCTTGACTCATGACCACAATTGGGACCAGAATTTCCATTGCCAGGCAAGGCTGTTGTTATGGTTGTTAAGTGAATTACTGCAGTTGTTAAGTGAATCACTCAGTCATCGAGCAAAGTCCCCATTTGACTTTGCTTGTCAGAAGCTATCTGGGAAAGTCGAAAATGGCAATCATATGACCGCCCAGATGCTGCAACCCTCATTAATGATACTCAGCTTTATATCTCTACCCCGCGTCATTACAGCGGAGCAGTGGAAGTGATGAACCGGTGCCTGGAGGCTGTTGGGGTCTGGATGGGTGCCAACAGGCTCAGACTCAATCCCGACAAGACGGAGTGGCTATGGGTTCTGCCTCCCAAGGACAATTCCATCTGTCCATCCATCACTCTGGGTGGGGAAGTTTTATCCCCATCGGAGAGGGTTCGCAACTTGGGTGTCCTCCTCGATCCACAGCTAAGTTTAGAACACCATCTTTCGGCTGTGGCGAGGGGGGCATTCGCTCAGGTTCGCCTGGTGCATCAGTTGCGGCCCTATTTGGATCGGGAGTCACTCCTCACAGTCACCCATGCCCTTGTCACCTCGAGATTCGACTACTGTAATGCTCTCTACATGGGGCAACCTTTAAAGAATGTCCGGAGACTCCAAGTAGTTCAGAATGCGGCCGCGTGAGCCGTCTTGGGTCTCCCAAGACATGCTCATATCACTCCAGCCCTCCGTGAGCTGCACTGGCTACCTATTGGTCTCCGAACACAATTCAAAGTGTTGGTTATGACCTATAAAGCCCTATATGGCAATGGGCCAGGATACTTGAGGGACCGTCTTCTGCCCCATGAACCCCATTGACCGGTTAGGGCACACAGGGTTGGCCTCCTACGGGTCCCGTCTGTTAGACAATGCCGTTTGGCGGGACCTAGGGTTAGGGCCTTCTCTGTTGCTGCCCCAGCCCTCTGGAATCAACTTCCCTCAGAGGTTCGTACTGCTCCCTCCCTCCTAGCTTTCTGAAAACTTTTAAAAACACATCTATGCAGACAGGCTTGGGGCGTGTGAGCTGCGCTCTGCCCCTGGGCCTTTGATTGGGACTGTATGTTGTATGAGTGGGTATAGTTTTATAGTTTTTTATATTGTATACTACTATTTTAACTGATTTATATTTTGTACTTGTATTATTTGCTGTGAGCCGCCCTGAGTCTGAGGAGAAGGGCGGCATATAAGTCAAAATAATAAATAAATAAATAATCACGATCATTACCAAGCGCCCGAATTTTGATCAGATGATCGTGGGGATGCTGCGACAGTTATGTGAGGACTAGCCTAAGATACTTTTTTTCAGTGCTGTTGTAACTTTGAATGGTCACTAAACAAATGGTTGTAAGTTGAGGACTACCTGCATGAATACTTAATCTGCCATATAATATAGACTCAAAAGTCGCTTGCAACCAAATAGTTGCATGGTCCATGTGTATGTTATTATCACCACATTTTTCCACAGTGTGGTATTCTCTCCTGTCTCTAAAAGGTAGCATTGTGCCAGGTCAGTTGCCAATTTTATGCTAAACTGAAGGTAAGAAAAACAAAACACCACTTTGCAGATTTTGTTTAAGGGTTCCTGAATGATCTCTTGTTTCAGGTGTGCCAGGACACCCATGGATTAGCTCTAGGGCTGTTGATTGGTATAGTCTGAATCAACACAACGATGGTTGCAGCCCCAGATGGCTGGTAGGTGGCATCAGGGACCTTTCTACTTGACCATTCCTGAAGCTAAACAGACTCCTTTCTGTAATTACACTAGTGAAACTCCAAGCGGGAAGGGAGAATGTCACACTGTGTGACCTTGACTTGATTAAATCAAACTGAAACTTCTTTCTAAAAACACTTTAACGTAAGTGAGAAAGATCCTGCTGAGTTTCAACTAGGAGATGGAGATGGTATCTGACCTTTTCCGAGACTCTAAAACTGTGACCACTTAGGCTACATCAGCAGAGGAAATGAGGAAACTTCCTCACATCTAGGGGAATTATTTTGGAGAAAGGAAGCATCCATCTTTAGTCTAAGAGAGATAGCATCATCCCATCTATCAAAATGCGACAGAGAGAGGGAACACGAGCTAAGGGAAAATGCACTAGCCCTTCTGAGAGTAAGGGATGTGTGTGTGTGTGTGTGGGGGGGGAAGGCAGCCTATCGGCTTGTATATCTCTTGCATTATGTGGAGGTAGAAAGGAAATCGATAGAGCTGTCATGCCATTAATGCATTTAGTATTGCAGACTCTCCAATCATGGCAATTGCCAGATGGATGTTTCAAATTTTTTTAAAGAAGGTGAAGGAGATAAGCACCTGACATGTTGTAAGGAAGTCAGGAAGAAGAGAAACTCTTGGGGAAAATAGAGATAATAAATCACAGTGACCTGAGCAAAATCTAGAACAAGTTACTGATGGAAAAGTCCCTTTAAATAAATAATCATTAAAAAAATATGTTAGCTTCACACACACCAGGTTAAAGGGACATTTGGTGTAATCTTCTTTCAGGGAGAGAATTCTATTTTACAACTAAGCCAAAGAGGAATGAGGGACAATTCTGATCTGGGCAGGTTATACCTAGCATTCATTCTCTGTTCTTACACAGTATAGGTTAGTCCAAAATGGACATAATATAAAAGTATGAATTGCTAATGCCATTTTGAAACAGTTTAATAAAGTCTCATCAGAAAGCCTGCAAGAGCAAATCAAACCAAGATTGATGTCTTAAGTTTCAGGTTGTGTGTCTAGAGGATATTCCCTCCTCTTCATCCACTTACCATTTTGTGTTTCTGGTGTATTTGTTTCCTTCTTAACTTTTTTCATTGTCTCTTTTGAATGGTGTGTAATATGGTTTATTTCTATGTGTCTATTGATGGCTGATTTGTCTGAATGCCAAACTGCCAGAAATTCCCTAGCATTTTTAGACCAAACTAACTTCAAAAGCACTCGGGAATTTTTGGAAGCTTAGCATTCAAATCAGAACACATACTCTCCAGCAACCAACATTCAGTAAGCAGGGGTTAATACTAGACAAACAATCAAGTAGAATACAATACCCTAATCAAGATTTTAGCTTTGCTTTGTCTCAGTTTTTTTTACTTTAGTTTTATAGGAATGCATGCTTCTCAGTAGAGAATAAACAGGATGAGATGAACAACCTGTTATTGTTACTATACAGCATCAGACACAACAGGTCAAGATAATTAAAACAGTGCCCATACATTCCAAAAGTAATTACTCGAACATCACTGCAATCTTCAAGGTGAGAAGATTTAAAAGACCTTTTAAAAAATATAGTGGCTGGTTTAAAAGAAAGTTTTTCTCTCTCTTGGCATGGAGCCTGATAAGTAAACAAGTATTGAAACAAGCAAGTCATATGAATGATCACTGCTGGTCACCAAAATTTCAAAAGAACAATTGAATCCACACTAAGATGAGACAAACTATTTCAGAGGCTTCATAGGACAAGGCACAGAACTGTAGATACTAAGACATCAATAGGTTTAATCATCTTTTCCCATTCAGAACGGGACGGAATAAACTCTTTAAAGAAAGCTTGAATAATAGGAGTCTCTTCTCCCACAGAAAAATAATTGTGTTGGAAAAACACTGTTACCTGACAATGCTGATCAGAACTTGGCTGGAGAAAGCAAAGCAGATGAGCTGGCTAAGTTTAAAGGCATCATAATGGAAGATGATCAGTAATGGCCAGCTTCTGATAACGAGAGTAATTGCTGTGTGACTGAGAGAATCTTTCAACTTTTCACGTATAGGGCAGAGAAGAAAAAAACTGTTTACGTTGGTTGATTCCTGTGGCTCAGCTATTAAATGAGAAATAGCATCCTTTCCTTTAATTAAGTTGTGATGTTGGCAGCTTAACACTCAGGCTGGACATGCAAAGTTTTACCAATTCTAAATTGGCAAGGTGTCAGTCTCATCTCCTACCAGGCTGTCAGTCAATTGACCTGGAATATAATATATCACCTGTAGCATCCCAAATATAAGTAGCACTCATCCTGCTCTGGAAATCACCCAAATCACCCAATTATCCAATCACTTTCTCCAGGTCATTATATTTCTTTATTGAGAACAATCAGAATATCAGCCCTAAATTACCATAATTTCTGTTTTTGGATCTCCTTTTAGAGGACAAGACACACAATTGTCTCTTTTCTTCTCTGAAATGAAGAATATGTGCTATCACATTCATTGGACAACTCTTTTGATATCCATCAGGTTCTGTTCCCCACTTAATTTTATTTTTTAAAGGTATTTTAAATATTTATTTAGCATACGGCATATCATACATTGTCTAACATTATATATTAATATTTCATCTAGATTAGTAGAACATAATACAATATAAATGTTAAAAAGATCTATATTCAAATAGCAGTGTCTAGGTAATAATGAAGATTCTGAGGATGAAGCGAAGATGTTGCAAAACAAAATCTTGTTTTCAGCATCTTTGAAAGAATGACCTACATATGCCCCATAGATATTCTTAGAAAATAATGATGATGGATGCCTTAGTCAGATATTTTGGAAATTTGTTCACATGCCCAGCAAAAAATAATAATAAATTAGGGTGCAATTTTCTGGAAGCTGAAGAAAGCTTGAGGATCATACCAATTTCCTACCTATTAAATGAATTTTATGACAGTAACATTCACTGCTTATTTCCTGTTCTTTAAATGAAGAAGTATCTGCATTCATCTTCTTTTTCTCTAGTCTAAACTTGCAAATTACAGCCCGTATCTGAGCAAAGCGTACTTCCTATTATAGATGGATTCTGATTCAAAGTTTAATGGTTGAATTTCCTTCCCCTGTGCTTCCATCTTTGCCAACCATGGGGCTATAGGAATTTAGCACAACACATCCAAAGGACATCAAGATGAACAAGACAATTAGGCCTTTTTTTAGGCTAGTGGTGGCAAGTTTGATCATTTAAGCATATTATCTACTGCAGGGGTCCTCAACCTTGGCAACTTTAAGATTTGTGGACTTCAACAGAATTCTGGGAGTTGAGGTTCACAAGTCTTAAAGTTGCCAAGGTTGAGGACCCCTGATCTACTGCATGTCTACAGCCTTCTTAAACCAAAATCTCACTATCTTATGATGAGAAAAAAAGTGATTTAAAATGTATATATTGTAAGCCTTCATCAGTAATAAAATAAAGGATGCATAGTTTGAAATAAGTTGCCCACAAACTAAACTCAGAACTTGATGAGGATTCTTTTTCTTGGCCCATTTAATCATGTCAACTGCCCCAACTGTTATTGATCACCAATGTTCAACTTTTGTTGAGATGTTTGACACAAAAAAAAAATTCCTACAGTCTCTCCCACAACATGGGGTTGTGGATTTTTTTTTGTAAATCTTAGTTTCTTAGCTTTAGACCAAAGAGAAAATTACAAACAGAGACTATATTTTGAAGCATAATCTCTGTAAAATAAAATATTTTGCCTTCCCTTTTTAAATATTATTTTCCATAGAAAACTTCAATAGCGTTGATATGAAGAAGCTTTAGAGAAAGGAAATAAGAAGGAAAAAAAAGACACCAGCCTTTCTGAACAGTATTGGAATAATTTTTTTGGGGGGGAGATGTCTGCTGTCCTAAAAGAGTGATAATTATAACTAAAATCCAATTCCAGACTGAGATTTGGATAAGGAAAGTTATTCAGCTGTCTTGTTCTTATGGAAGGCAATTGCATTTGATGTTCTGCAGTCAAAAGCTGATGTTAAATAAGATAGAGAAAATTGGATGATTCCCTGATGTTTATACTGGGGAAAGAGATCATCAGTGCTGAATGATTACATTTTTGTCCACCATTGTTTGAAGGAATCTCAGGACAAGCTACACGCAAGCTTTTTCTGGTTCCATTTGCACACACATCTTGTAGGGAGATTAGACAGAGAGGCTATGATTACCAAAGAAATGTCAGGGCTGAGCAGAGTTTGTATATGGATTTAGAACAATTTATTATGATGATTAAAGAGCAATCCAAAATAGAACACGTACATCCTTGAACGTAAGACAAGATAACCAATATAGGAACTACCTCAGAATTTAATAAATCAGTTGCTAGGATGCACTATAATGCTAATTACCATATAAAATTGGCTTACTTTCTCAGAAACTGCTGAGTCATGATCTGACAGAAGAAAATTTCCCCATCTTTTTATAATAGGGAACCATTCTGGGTAAAAAATAGCTAGTGTGAAAGAATTTATGTATAGTAGGAATCAAAATATATATTTTGAATGCTTAGTTGCAGATATGGAACTCCCAATAATCAATAAGTATCCTGGCCATTCTGACACTACTTATCTCCGGTGGCTGCTTAAGGATGAACAGGCTGTGATTATGGCACAGGTGGCTAGATTCTGCATAGCAACACTGGGGATTTGTCAGAAACATAAATAAGATAAATATATTTAAAAATATTATTTTTAGATCATTAGATTTTAGATCATTAGATCATGTTCAGTGCATTTTTATATATGTATATATGTAAGTAGTCTATAATTGGATATTTTACTGTTTCTGGACATATGGCCGTAATAAACTGATTTGATTTGGTTTGAAAATAAAGGGCAGGAATGGGACTGACCTTGGGACAGAGTCTATTGGCTTGCCTGGCTGTCCCTTTCAATTCCTGAGCTATCCCTGAGTACAGTTCACACTGGAGGAGGATGACATTGCTGGGCTCCAGACTGGTCAACCAGGATACACTGGCTATGAGGCTGTGCATGCTCCTGGCATGCACATATATGTAGCATGAAGAGGTGTTTGGTTTTTATTCCCCCTGTCTGCTGGATGGTTGCAGCAGGTTTTGGTCACTTCACATGACCCTGGGACACTGTGACCATCATAAATATGAATCAGCTGCCAAGCATCTGAATGTAAATCACAAGACCCTGGAGATGCTGCAACATTCCAGCTGATTGGCGCTTCTGGGCTCAGCAGAAGCACCAGGATCAGCGCCGAGCTACAGCTGGAGCCTGGCACTGATTCTGGCGCTTCCACTGACAGCCTCGAAGAAGAACCAATCAGCTGGAAAGTGGCACTGATCCTGGCGCTTCCGCTGAGCCCTGGCAGCCCTGAAGAAGCACCGATTAGCTGGAAAGCGGCACTGATCCTGGCACTTCCGCTGAGCCCTGACAGCCCTGAAGAAGCACCGATTAGCTGGAAAGCGGCACTGATCCTGGCACTTCCGCTGAGCCCTGGCAGCCCTGAAGAAGCACCGATTAGCTGGAAAGTGGCACTGATCCTGGCGCTTCCGCTGAGCCCTGGCAGCCCTGAAGAAGCACCGATTAGCTGGAAAGTGGCACTGATCCTGGCGCTTCCGCTGAGCCCTGGCAGCCCTGAAGAAGCACCGATTAGCTGGAAAGCGGCACTGATCCTGGCACTTCCGCTGAGCCCTGACAGCCCTGCAGCTCCAGCCATCTCTTGCTCAGGCTTGTGCAGTGCTGCCACCAGTTCAGCTCATTCCCCTCCCTCGCTACCACTTTTCTAGGATGGTCGCGTACCACCTGCCAGGTGCCAATGTATCACAGGTGGTACCCGTACTACTGGTTGAAAAGTCCTGATCTAAAGGACAAAAGATCATGCATATCAACTCAGCAGGCCACCATCAACCAATCCTCCTTCCTTCTAAATCACGGGTGTCAAACTCGCGATGTCATGTGACGTGTCGCGATGTATCGCGACCTTTTCTCCATTATCGGCAATGGGGTGGTCGTGGTTTTGGTGTGATGCATCCGGCCCACAGGCCGGCAGGTTGACACCCCTGTTCTCTCATTTTGCCTGGGAGAAACGGATACTGGTTTTGTTTGTGTTTTTGTCAGTCAGCTGCTCTGAGGCTACGGAAAAAGGGAAGAGGAAAAAAAAAACCAATCTGCAGGTGAACCTATAAATACCAGGGAGGAGATCATTCATTTTCCTGACCATCATCAAGCTTAGGTTTTGGGCCTAGAGACAAGATTTAGACGAGAATGTTTGTTTTAATATTTGTTTTAAAGTGACCCTTTGCTGGGCTGACTGAAATTAATTATTATTATTCTTTATACTGCCACAGTGTCTTCCTTCTCTGGAGGAGTTCATTGACTGAAAGGTTTTCTCTTCTATGAAAGCTAAGAGAGCCAGTTTGGCCTAGTGGTTAAGGCACCAAGGCTAGAAGGTGGGAGACTGTGAGTTTTAGTTATGCCTTAAGCATGAAAGCCAGCTGGGTGTCTTGGGCTGCTCACTCTCTTTCTCTGCCTAAGTCACCTCACAGGATTGTTGTTGTGGGGAAAATAGGAGGAGGAAGGTGTGTCGGATATGTTTACCACCTTGAGTTGTTTGTAAAAATAATAAAGGCAACATAGATACAAACCAACAAATAAGCAGCCACAGAGTCAGCCTCTCTTCTCTCACTCCTTCCAGTTTGAATGTCTGTGCTCCCTGGGCAAAGAAAGGAAGTCCCTGTTTTCAAGAAGGCTAATGTTTTTGAGAATGGGATCCCATAACTGTTGAGAGCTTTCTCAATACTCCCAAATTCCAGAATTTGGAACGCTTGATCCAGTAGGCTGGAGTTCTCTTCCAGGCAGAATAAAAGCTAACTTATAAAATTAAAGGTGCCGAACCACTTGCTGTCTTGAGTGGAACCCAGACCTTCCTTGTCCCATTGACCTTTCATTGCACCACCACGTACCAGCCCCATGTATGAGTTGCAGTACTCTGGCTTCTACAGGCTTGTTACAATGCCACCAGCTTTCAGCAATTATGTCAAATACAACATTTATAGTAATTAAGGCATAACAATCCCCACCATCATGCAGAAGGTTGGAAAATTATCATATATCATTATCAGTCTTTAAAGAGCACAGTTAAAATCTAAATACAATTCTGAAAGACCTCAGATTTCTTGGCCCCCTCAGATAGGTACGCACTTGGATTATGGATCTAAATACTATATTAACATCCATCCAGACTAGAGCTGTATTGAAATTTGCCTTGCAATTTCTAAAAAAAAATATAAATGCTTTTTTTCCTCTCTCCTGGGGATGTTTCTGAACCTATTTTATTAGAAGCAGCGGAGGTGTTTTATGGTTAAACATCTTTTCCAATACTCTGAAGCCTTCCTGGCAGCTCATACCTCCTCCCTGTCTAAAACAATCCAATGGAAAAAGCTCTCAGGAATATCTTTCATTGGAATTTAATTGGATATTTGGGAGCTGAACTTTGGAAATCCAAGGAATCTGAGGAGTCAGAGACCACTAGATAGCTGATTCTGGCATGTCTGCATTCACACATATCCAGTGCTTTTTTTCTAAAAAAAAAAAAAAAAAGGTGCCGGAACTCACACATGTCATACAACCCACCTTGCCTACCCTACAAGGTTCCATTCAAAAAAGGTGCCGGAACTCCATTCTGGGCGTTCTATGAGAAAAAAAGCCCTGCACATATCCCTTGGATACCTTGTACAGTGTCATACCTCTTGAATTTGACACCTGGAGTGGATCAGGGGGTTGAGCAGCAGCTGCAGGTTCAAGACTAGCACAACCACATAACCACCAGTCTACCCTGATCTATCTCGGTCACTGCACTGCATTGTTGATTGCCAATAGTGTGTTGACATCAGCAACTCGACTCCACACCAACCACCAATCTTCTAAATAGCCTCCTTGGTATCTTCAGCAGGTAAGAGGCTCTTCCTGTTCACCTTTCATCTTCAGGTCACCAAAAAGCCTAACAAGAGCACTTCTAGTTAGGTTGGTTAAAATTCTTTACAGACAATGTAACCCCCTTTTGGCCCAGGGCAGACCATTCCCACAACCTTGCCTTTGGAAAGCCACTGCCTTGTAATTAAATAAGCGCAAGAATAACATGCTTCTCCTTTATGAATTTACCAAATCTTTAGTCTTCTTTAAGAGAGAAGAATCTGAGAAGCAGATGCTTGTTCATCATACTGAATAAGAACTGATTTAAAAAAATGCATTTTTTTCCTACATAGCATCAATTCACAGTTTCCAAAAGGAATGACACCAGGACATAAAAAAAATATCTGCGCTTTATTGTGGATTAAAAACCCCCCACATTTTCTGAATATGATCTTGATCTAATTCCTTAGTCTAAATTATCATGAATTTATCTTCATCCTTGAATCATTGTGAGAGACATTCTTCACAAAATATATCTCAACAAAGGTTCATCTAAAGATGAACATAATCAGATTTTGATAAGTCTGGTAAAATATCTTTCTCTGAGATTTCCAGAAACCAACCTTCAAAGAATCTCAGTCTGCAATCCTACAGATGACAAATCACCAACATGGAACCATTGTGATATGGCCAGTTCTGATTCCATCTGCCCTAGTCAGCATGGCCTCTGACTAGTCAATATCATTAGAGAGCCAATGGCGCCAGGCTAGAAAGCAGGTGACCATGAGTTCAAGTCCTGCCTTAAGCCATTAAAATCAGCTGGGTGACTTTGGGTCAGTTACTCCCTCTCAGCCCAACCCAACTCATAGAGTTGTAGAAAAAATAGGAGGAAGGAGTGTTGGATGTGTTTGCTGCTTTGTGTTATTTGTAAAAATAGTAAAGGTGGGATACTAAAATAAACAAATGAATAAATAGGTATGTGAGTAAGTAAATAAGTAAATAAATACCTAAATAAAATCATAGATTGCCCAACCCTTTGAGATATACAATAAGCTCCACTGAAGTCAGTGGAATGAAGCTTGCTTGGTTTTGTCTTAAGGGAGGAGTGTTCAGCTTTTTCTGGGATGAGGGATGTATTTGGTCTCTGAATAATATGCTGTAGGCTGATCTCCCAGAAGATACTGATGGGGCTAAGAGAAAGCTTAAAATGCTTTCATTTACACTTAATTAAAATTACATATTATGAATATGGTTACTCTTTAATCACATACATATTTTACTTTTTACACCCTATTAAAAATAACATTAGTAAAACAAAAATTGATGATATCTGGGGATAGCATGTAGCCTTTTCCACAGTCCTCTTACTATATAAAGTGTATTGTAGTAGTCTTGTCTTGAGTAACAAAAGCACAAATGATAATTGGCAAGCAGATCCTCACTGGAGAGGAAGAGCTACAGTTTCTCCTTAGAGGGTATAATTTTGGCTACCAGGGCAACCTGACCAACTGGATCCAATGCAGATGTAAAAGCACCCAAAAACTGCAGACCTGAATCTGTCATCAACGGGATAAGGACTGCAGCAGCATGCTTACAAAGATAGATTGGTACTGAACAATGATAATTATGACTGTGCATCCAGGGAGATGTTTATAACTCACTAAAATCTACCTTTTCTGTTGCCGTTGCGAGCCTATTAAATAAAGCTGTTTAACATAGAACAAGGAATTACAGCTCCTTGGAGGCCTTTCCATTCTGTAGCTCATATGGCAGAAAGCCTGTGGATCTTGATGCCCATGTTTTCTTTCCTGGGGGGAGATGCAATAAGAAATCTCTTTAGCTAGTCAATGACAACTCTTCAGAGCCTCAACTTAACTTCTGTTAAAGTGCTTGTGGGCATCTCATACATTTATGTATTTGTTTACATTCTTAAAGGTAAAAAAGGTAAAGATTTCCCCTGACCAGTCATGTCCCACTCTACGGAGCGATGTTCATCTCTGTATCCTAGCTGAGGGAGCCAGCGTTGTCTGAAGACACTTCAATGGTCATGTGGCCAGCATGACTATATACCGAGGTATATGGAGTGCTATTACCACCGAAGTGGTACCTATTTATCTACTTGCATTTGCATACTTTCAAACTGTTAGGTGGGCAGGAGTTGGGGCAAGTATGGGAGCTAATCCCATCACGCGGTACCTGGATCTCGAACTGCCAAACTTTCGATCAACAAGCCCAGCATCTTAACTGCTAGACTGCCATGCCCCATTTATAGTCTTACTTTAGGCTTATATGCTATCCCAATCAAGGGCTCAGTCTCAGGTTAGTGATATGCAGAGGACAACAGCATTGTTATCTGCTTAAGAAAGGAAGAGCTTAATATATATCTGTATCTGTGTCTGTGTCTGTGTCTGTGTCTGTGTCTGTGTCTGTGTCTGTGTCTGTGTCTGTGTCTGTGTCTGTCTGTCTGTCTGCCTGCCTGCCTGCCTGCCTGCCTGCCTGCCTGCCTGCCTGCCTGCCTGCCTGCCTGCCTGCCTGCCTGCCTGCCTGCCTGCCTGCCTGCCTGCCTGTCTATCTATCTATCTATCTATCTATCTATCTATCTATCTATCTATCTATCTATCTATCTATCTATCTATCTATCTATCTATCTATCTATCTATCTATCTATCTATCTATCTATCTATCTATCTATCTACCGGTATCTATCTATCTATCTATCTATCTATCTATCTATCTATCTATCTATCTATCTATCTATCTATCTATCTATCTATCTATCTATCTATCTATCTATCTATCTATCTATCTATCTATCTATCTATCTATCTATCTATCTATCTATCTATATATAAGGCACGTGCCTGTAACAAAGCACCTAGGCAGAAACTGTCCCTTAGCCTTTGCTGAACAAACGTGAGTCAGCAAAGGGTGTCTTGGAATGTAACCAGCCAATATTTTACCTCAGGGTGTCACCAATCAACACTTTCTCTCTACCTCAGGGTGTCACCAATTAGTGTTTTTGCCTTGTCTCTTTTGTAAGCTTGCCAAAATATAAATGAGTATGTGTTGCTTTGATCAGGGTTCCTCTTTTGAGAGAGATAACCCCTTTGCTGCTGTGCAACCATAAAGGAGATATTTATTTATGTGTAAAGGAGATTGCTCTGGTCTAGTGATTTATTTGGTCAGCTGTCTCTTAGTCAATCAATTGCTGTGTGAAATAGCATGGATGGTGGTCAGCATGCATATTATGTAGGGGTGCTGCAAGCCAGAGGTGCCAGAAGGAATGATGCTGGCTTTCAAGGATTTTTGGTTGTATGGATGCTTTACTGAATGAGCTAAAAAGTGAGCATCTGAACCTTAAACAATAATAGAGGCCTTTGATTCATGCAGCAAAGTCTAGTTTAAACAGTTGAAACTTTGATGTCATTTCAAAACACAATGACCTTGTAGCTCGCAGAGACTTTTGATTTCATGTAGCAAATGTTAGTTTAATGGCAGAAACCTCTGATTTCATTAAAGAAGCCTCTGATTTCATTAATGAAATATTTTTGATTTTGAAAGATTGTTCCAAGCCAAAATTCTGGGAAAGGAACCCAAAGAACCTAATTAATTTAATAAGCTATTGGGAGTTTCAAGATGCTATAGAAACATGAATAAATACTTCCTCTCCATGTAAACAGCTTTATTACATTCGTAGAAAGCTGAAATCTGTCATTAGATTGCGGAATACTATCATGCGACAAAGTTCACCTTTATGCTTTTCTTCAACTCTTGGCTACTTTAAAGCTCTTTTACTAAACCATTTGGTTTGTCCAAACACTTTTCCGAAAGCATTTCCTATGAAAATAGGTTTAATTTTAATGTCTTCTTTTTCACACATGCACCCTACTCCAGTTCTGGATTTGTTTCTTCTATTGAAACAATAACAAAAACAAAACACCACTCACACCATTCCGGTGGAAATTATTAATTCCTCCTACCTAGAAACTGCTTTACGTTTTATGACTCAAACGTAGCTTTCCTGAACCCATTTTAAATAGGAGCAGACCTAAAACAAACAAACAAACAAATAAATGCCTCAATTGGGATAATTTCAAGCATAGTGTTTGCAATGGGCCCATTACAGTGGCTGTAGCAACAACAACTGCACACAAAGGTCCAATCAGTGAATGATCCAGATCAGGGGTCTTCAAACTTGGCCCTTTTATGACTTGGACTTCAACTCCCAGCATTGCTGGCTGAGGAATTCTGGGAGTTGAAGTCCACAAGTCATAAAAGGGCCAAGTTTGATAGATCCAGATAGATCTTTTAGCGTGGTCATAAAGACTGTCAAGCTTGCCAGTCTCCAGGTTGACCTCCGGCCCTGGTGCAGATGGTCTACTGGGAATTCAGTGCAGATTGAATGAGTGACTGGCCTGCGCTCTTCCTTCTCAATGTGCCTCTTCTGCAGCTGGGCTGCTCTGCATATCGCTCCTGCTGATCATAAAAATCACAATTGATATTTCCATTAGTTATAATTTACAAAGCGATTACCTTTAATTTCTCTTTTATTGTATTTTAATGGCTTAAAATTTCTTTTTGATGAGGCTGAGCAGGCAGAGATGGTTCAGGGGGAGGACTGGATGGCACTGTTCTTCTATCTTTATACCCACAGTTTGTTACAACCCTCCCCCTTTGGCATTTAATCTGATGCCAGCAGCTGCAGAGCCCTTGCCCTGACCCCAGGCAAATGGAGATGAAGGGAGGAGAACAGGAGTCACCCTGATATTACCTCTCCCGGTAACCAGGGCGGTGCTCTGTTGCCTCCGAAGCTTCCTCCTTCTGTTATGTATTCAAGATGGACAGTGATTAATATTTATATACATATGTTGTATATAGTATGTTTAAATGTGTGTTATGTGTTTGTACACTTTGAGAGCAAGAAACTACATTTCATTTTTAATGTGTGCCATTGTGCTCCAGTGATAATAAAGGTTCTCTCTCTCTCTCTCTCTCTCTCTCTCTCTCTCTCTCTCTCTCTCTCTCTCTCTCTCTCTCTCTCTCTCTCTCCCTCCCTCCCTCCCTCCCTCCCTCCCCCTCTCATCTCTCTCTCTCTCTCTCTTTCACTTCACTGCACCTTTTTTCTTGGCTAGCACCACATTTACATTACTGTATCACTAATGAGTAAGGTTTTTTTTTGCACAAAGCAGTTGTAAATCAGTCTCTGGAAAAGTTCAAGAACAAAAATCGAAAATAAAATGGATGTTTTTAAAGGTGACCTGTCTGGGAAAAAACTACTTCTCCCTTGTTAGTGAAATCTTGAGAATGGCTTTTGAGGCAAAGACAAGTCACCTACAGCTGAAAGAGAAACCAGAATTAAGTTCCAGGGTCTAACAATGGTCTTCTTATGTGCACATGTATGTGAATACACAGAAACATATCTCTATCTGGTTAAGCGTTTTAGTATCTGAACCATACAGCATTAGTTGAGATAGTGCTACCACGTGCCAAATGCCAAACTCCAGCTTGGGGAAAAGGTCTGGAATTTCTATAAAAAAGGATTTCATTGTAAGTATGTCCTGTTATTTGGCACTAAAGAAGAAACACACACACACATACACACACACACACACACACACACACAAGGTCACAGCTTTTGTCTGCAGTTTGCATATGGCGGTTAATTTGCAGAGGTGCAGATTTTAACAGAAATAGTGTGACATAAAGAAGAATACGAATCTCATCATAATGGTGACAACTGTGACCAGGGGGCTTAGCTCAGTCTGCTGTCCAGAAGATAATTGTATTCCTTTCAGTGGATTTGGACTCGACCATCCATCATTTAGAAGGTACCTTCAGCAAGACAATTCTCCTCTGAAAAGGAGAATGCAGTTCCAGTTTAAGGCAAACCCAACTTCAGGTTCAGCACACTGAAAACTTCCTCTACATAAATTGGGCTTGCCTGATCTTAACCCTCACTTTTTATTGGTCTAAGGCAGGGGTCCACAGCCCTCGGGCTGTGGCCCTGGTACTGGGCTATGGCCTATTTGGAACCAGGTCGCACAAGCGATGGGTGAGCATGTGCAGCTCCATCTGCGCTTAAGTGGGAAGCTCCATTTGCCCAAGCGGTGGGTGCTCACACTTGTAGCAAACAGCAAGCGGACACTCCTGCCACTTGCATAAATGAAGCTGTGAGCATGTGTGCCTGCTGCTTGCACAGAACCATCCCCTCTCCGCCCCCCACAAGTCCACAAAGCTGGAAAGGTTGGTCTAAAAGGCACCTAAATACGAGTAGTTTCACTAGAGACCTTACAGCGGACAGGGATGTGCAGACCATCTGGAAGAATCATAAATTCTAACTGCCTCACCTTGGATTTCATTCTTAAGGGTTTGGACCAAGACCAAGAATTAAACCTGTTTTCTCCTTCTTGCTTCATCAGCATGGGAGTGCTAATGCCAATTTATTATGAAGCTTCCCATCCCTGCCCATTTTAGGACAATGGCTGTAATTTAGAAAGGGCTGATCCCAGCACCATCAGTTTGCAAAATTGTTCTTGGTTGCAAAGCATATCATACTTACAATGAGTTCTGTACTAGACCTCTGGACAATAAGCTGACCATTCATGCACTGTATACTTCCCCAGGTAAAATTTTACTGAATTCTATACTCTTTACTCACAAATGAAGGCAAATATACTTGTCCCAGGATAATGTTAAGGATCCAATCTGGGTTGGTCACTACAACCAGAGGTTTTATCTTCCAAGCTTTTGGACTCATGCTGGTGCCCATCTTCAGGGAACTTCTCTCTAGCAGAGTGTGTGCTTTGGATTGTTCTATCTATTTATATGATGCCTATTGCATGTGATTTTTTAGATGTTGATTAGGGTGTTGATGGCTGGCTATTAAGTCATTGGCTATTGTTTTCCTTGTGCTGCCAAGCCCTCGCCTCCTAAGTACTTGATAAGCTGATGGTGGAACAGCGTTCGTGTTGACTGATGAGGGAGGGTTCTGTTTCCCAGGCTTCAATAATTTCCCTGGCTGTTTTTGTGCCTGCTCGTCCAACTATCTTCGTAGCTGCATTTACTCAGTCATACATAGTATTTACTCAGTCATACCTAGAAATGCATATAAATTAATTAGGAAGACTATGCAAAATGAGAGTTATATTATATCCATCTTGAACAATTCTTTGGTGGGTCAGATAAAGCCCATGTTATTTCCTGGAACATAGAACTGATAACCAGATGTTTGCAGCTGATGTTTGACTGCTGAAATTACCCTTCATTCATTGCTGGATTTCCTTCCATCAAGATGTGCAAATGTATTAATGGAAGTGCTTTGCCTTCAACAGTAACCAGCCCAATGAATGTTTTAAATGTTAATACATTGTTTACTACTATGAATGGTTTCACAATAAGTGATTCCAATCGGGATACTGCAGAACTTCATCTATTGGAATGAGCTAGGAAAACATTCGATAGGTACCGTTAATGCTGACAGTACCTTTGAATAATAGGCATTTCTCCCCAGTTATCTGCTCTTTTGCTTGCAGCATTTTTCCGACTCTACAGTTTGATTACACATATATTTAAAGGCAATGTCTAGTCTGCAAATTCCATGCAAATTCAAAAAAGAAATATGTTTTCTCTAATTTTTTAAAAAAAATTAGTTGGTTCTCTTTCCCCCTACTCCTTTGTCTCTTATAATGTGTAGGACCAAGTTTATTGTCCTTCACACATGTGGACAAACCTTATATGCTTGCTTGCTTAGGTGCCATCTAGTCATTTTCACTTCCTAGCAACCACACAGATAGATTTTTTTTGTGTGAAGACGTGTGCCTATCTGTTCTTCAGGTCTTCCAACAATGCATTCTTTGCCACTGTAATTGAGTCCATTCTCTTTGCTGCTTCTTGTCTTTCTTTCCATCCTTCCCAGCATTAGCACCCTCTCTAGAGAACTAAGTCTTCATATAATATGTTCAAAGTCGGGTAATTTGAGCATGACCATTTCTGCCTTAGGTAAGCACTCTGAGTTGATTTGTTTGATGATCCACTGGTTTGATTATTTTGGTTGTGCATGGTATTAGAAAACTTTTCCAACACCAAAGTTCAACAGTTTTCCTGTCCTTTTTCAAACCACATGGATGTTGCCACATTAGGTCATCCCAATCCATTTTGAATATTCCTAAATCAGGAGTGGGTAACTTTTGGTCCTGCAGATGTTGCTTAATTACCCCTGCTAGCAATCCCAACCAGTGTCATCCTCTGGTTACCAATGTTATATATTGATTTGTTTTTGATTCATAGAAACTTGTTGTCTATCTGGTGCCATGTATTTGTGTGAAGGTAAGAGTGCATAAGTACAAAAGTATGGCTAAATAAGAAACAATCAAGGCAGGTCGTAGAGGCAGAAGGGTTTATTCTAGAAGATTTCAGCTTGGAAAATCAGTGGAAGAATACCAGAATGGAGATCTTGAAGAAGACTCACAAGGAATGGTTCTTAAAAAAAAAATAAAAATGGTTGCCATGTGAACTACACATGGAGGCACTTGTATATGTACATCTGAGTGAGTGTGCAGAGTTAAACAATAAAAGTTGTAAATCTGCATTTGCTCAATCTCTGGATCAATAATAACAAGTAGCCCTGGAGGTGATACAGAGACCCTCTTTGTAATCTTCTTTGTGATGTCAGATATGTGGGATCCTGGGAACTATTGTTCAGCTGCAATGCTTCCACTCTTCTCTTAAGCCAATGCTTCTTAAAATTTGATTCTAGGACACTAGTGGGTCCCCAAGTCCCTCTCAGGGGTTTGCAAAATCAAAATGATTTGCCAGCCAATGTTGAAAATAACACAATATTAAATTCCATCAAACAATTATGAAAAGTGGCAGTGGCAGCAAATGCATCAATTTAAATTTTTAATGTGGTAAATATTGATAAATATAATCCATACAAACAAAAAATCCTTTGCAGTCCTCCATAATTTTTAAAAGTGTGAAAAGTTCCTGAGGAAAAATAAAGTTTAATAAACACTGTCTTAAATATATACCCTAAATCAGGAGGCCACTATTTTGTGTGTTATTTTAGGGAAAACTGAAGATAGTGTTTAATCTTGTTTTTGTAATTCCTTGCCTTCTTTGACCTTTGAAGGATTCTTATATTTAGGTGTCCACAAAAATCTTAAGAATCTAAAAACATATTTCATTGGAGATCTCCCTAATCTAAAGGAGATGCTGGTTTTTAGTACCGTGCCTTTCACCATTCACACAAGCTGGACTTCAAGGGCCTAGGAAGCTTAGGTATTAAAATCAGATTCTTTATTGTATCCAAAACATTTCCCTTGAGATGAAATTTAGAAAGCTGTAGCTCAGATCTGGAAGCCAAGCAGCCACTAGGTGTCAGTGTGTGTCAATAGATATGAAAGAACCACAGATTCATCCAGTATGAGCATACCAGTAATATCTGCTGTTATATATCTGGCAGAATCCATTGGTCCCTTCTAATTGTGAAAAAAGATTGGAATTACCTTTCTTCTTTATGGGTGATAAAACATCATACTAATCTTCAGCAGTTTCTTAATTAGAGGAATTGACAACCAAAGCACTGAATCAGTGACTGGGTCTGTGTATTGTTTTAAGTCACATTTGCTTAACTATGGTTTATTAACTAGGTCACAACTGTTTACATCTATGTAACCAACTAATCTATGAGATGTGTTTTATAAAGTATAATGACAGACTTCAAGCAGCATGTTTTGCTACAACCAGGAAATGGCATTTAGACTCAGCGCAGAGGATAGATATGAGAAAAAAAAAGATGTTGAGACTCTAGAAAGAGTATAGAGAAGAGCAACAAAGATAATTAGGGAACTGGAGGCTAAAGCATATAGGGAACGGTTGCTGGACTTGGGTATGTCTAGTTTAATGAAGAGAAGGACGAGGGGGGACATGATAGCAGTGTTCCAATATCTCAGGGGCTGCCACAAAGAAGAGGGAGTCAAGCTATTCTCCAAAGCGCCTGAAGGGAGGACAAGAAGCAACGGATGGAAACTAATCAAGGAGAGAAATAACCTAGAACTAAGGAGAAATTTCCTGACAGTTAGAACAATTAACCAGTGGAACAACCTGCCTCCAGAAGCGGTGAATGCTCCAACACTGGAAGTTTTTAAGAAGAGACTGGACAGCCATTTGTCCGAAATGGTATAGGGTTTCCTGCCTGAGCAGGAGGTTGGACTAGATGACCTCCAAGGTCCCTTCCAACTTTATTATTATTATTATTATTATTATTATTATTATTATTATTATTATTATTATTATTATTATTATTATTATTATTATTATTATTGTTATATGCTGGGCTGAACCATATGAAACTCACTGGAAACTCATATGTTGAATTCTTGTTCTAGGAACCACATCAGACAGTATGTGGCACGTTAATCATTGCCTAAAATACAAACTCACTCCTCATTTTGCAATGCAGTGAGATGTTGAGATTGGATGATCACTCCCTGGCATGCACTTAACACATGTCCTAGAGCAGGGCTCTTCAAACTTGGCCCTGGCTGAGGAATTCTGGGAGTTGAAGTCCACAATTCATAAAAGGGCCAAGTTTGAAGACCCCTGTCCTAGAGCATTGGAACAGCCATGACTGTCTCATCTTAAAAAGGGTAGCTGTTTTAGCACCCCAAAATGTGCTGCATAAATAATAATAAATGTGCAGTTGTATCTATTTGACATCATGTTGTGAAGCTGCTGTGCTGTTGAGCTGCTCCCTGGAGAGAGAAATAGAAGGAAGGAACAAGAGACTCTCAGGACAGTCTCCTGACATATTATACATTCAGGGCATGAAAGCAGGAGTATCGGAGAACATGGCGAACTCTTGTGATGGGATCACTGAACAGGAGCAGATTATCTACAAACACATAGCTCTCTCACAAAATTTGGACTTTGAAATGAAAGTCTTTGGTTTCTAGTCACACTTTTGGTTGGAAATTAATTGCTCTTCTCTTCCCCTGGACTTGCAATCTCTCCCTTAAGCCTTAAAACAATATTTTTTGGGTAAGTCGGACCAAACAAGACATCCATGTTGACTTCATTATGTTTGACAGAGTAAAGAACTTTTTACAGCTCCTTTCTCTGGAAGGCCTTGAAGGCTATTTTTTAATTTTTATAGGAACTAAATTAAAGTGGACAATGCCACTGAAAAGACATTATCAAAAGAAGCAAAATCTTTCTCCAAAGTTGTACTTCAAAGTAAGGAACAGTTTCTCAAAGTAAGTTGAGAAGCTGCTCCCCAGCAAAAATATAAGGAGAATTTGATGTGAGAATGTGTACCATTTTAAAAGCCGGCCATTGTTTCCATGAGATCAGAGTAGGAGAGCTGGGCCAATCAGCCATGTGAAACTAGATTCCTCCCTCCCTCCCTCCCTCCCTCCCTCCTCCTTCCACCTCCCTCCCTCCCTCCCTCCTCCTTCCACCTCCCTCCCTCCCTCCCTCCCTCCCTCCTCCTACAGCTTCACAGCATTCCCAGTTCACTCTTCCTTTTCAGAATGGGAGATGGGGGAGTAGTCAAAAATAGTGCAGGTTTTTCTCCTGATTTTCTTTTCTTTTTGCGTGGAATAACGATTCCTTGTTGATGCAGAATCTTGATCAGGGCAACAATTTTCACTCCTTATTTTTGACCTCTCAACTTGGCATAAGTGGCAAACATTAAAATAGAGTGGAGAGTAAGAGGATGGATTTGCCCTACATTTGCAGTTCCCTTTACAACAGGGGTGTCAAGCTCAATTTCATTGAGGGCTGCATCAGCATTGTGGTTGCCCTTGGGGGGGGCGGGTGGGTGTGGCCAGGGTGGGTGTGGCCTACTGGGTGGGCATGGATGGAGTGGGTGTGGCCTACTGGGTGGGCATGGCCAGCTCTACACTGTTCGCATCAAGGGTGCCTTTTGGGGCCTGGGCAGGAGTGGGACAGATCTGAGGGTCTCTGGCAGAAGGGGGTGGGACCAGGGCAAGCGCCAAGGCATGGTCCATTTCTTCATTCCTCACAAAGGGTGACACCTCCCCAGCATGCACCCAGGGGGTGGGACCGACGTGGCAGGGGCTGGTTCCTCGCTGTTTCCAGACGGCCTTGTGGAGCTAAGACTGAATGCGTTTCAGCATAGATGGCCACCACAAAATTGTACATTGGCTCCTGGCCGGCCTGGGCCAGGGCCAAGGCAGTGGGGGCCGTTCCCTCACTGTTTCCAGGATGGCTTCGCGAGCCACATGAAACCACTTTGTGGGCCGCATCCGGCCCCCGGGCTTTGTGTTTGACATGTCTGTTTTACAACAACCCCCTCTACAAATAACAAATTGTTTTTTCCAACTTTTTTTCTCCAGTCCACAGGTGTCCAACTTGTTGTATCACGTGACGTGTTGTATCGTGACTTTTTTCACATTGCCGGACCTGGGGTAGGTGCGGCCTTCGCATGATGCAACTGGCCCACGGGCCGGCAGTTTGACACCCCTGCTCTAGTCCATACAAACCATAAATTGAACACACTTGTTTTCTATAGAAAATTTGTTTAAATTGCTACTGTTGGCACTGTGCAATCCTATATGTGCCTATGGAGTCCAACTGAAATCAGTGAGGCTTACTCCTAAGTAAGAGAGTTTTAGGATGCAACCATGTTTTCAAAAGAGTTAAATTCACAAAACACTATCAGAGATTTGTACTTTTGCAACCATTTCTGAAAAGCACCACAAATTACTTCACCATGAATTCACTTCTATCTTATGACCCTTGGCTTATACAGTTAGTCCTTTACTTACCACCACAACTGAGCTCAAACTTTCTGTTGCTAAGCAAGACAGTTCTTAAGGGAGTTTTGCTCCATTTTATGATCTTTCTTGTCACGGCTGATAAGTGAATCACTGTAGCTGTTAAGTTAGTCACCTGGTTGTTAAGTGAATCTGGCTTCCCAATAACTTTGCTAGTCAGAAGGTTTCATGACCCCAGGACACTGGCACAGTTATAAATGCATGCTAGTTGCCAAGCTAGATCCAAATTTTGATCACACGGGGATTGCTGCAAGGGTTGTTAAGTGTGAAAAATGGCCATAAGTCACTTTTTTTCAGTTACAACTTCAAACAACCACTAAATGAGTGGTTGTTAAGTCGAGGACTACCTGTAACATTTCCACCAAATATCATTGGGAAAACCCTGCTTGTGACTTTGTCACACGTTGCATCCGTCAGGACTTTGCCAAAAGTAGCTGAACACATTCACAAATCATGCTGGTCTCTTCCCAGCCCCTGTTTGAGCAAGCAATCCATTCTGGAGCTTTGGAGGCCAAGGGAAAATCCAGCTCTAAATTGTGGCTGTGGTTGTTCAGATGCCATTACTGGTTGCATGTGCCCAGGTTTGGGGGGAAACAAAACACGTCACCAATATCAGGTGGAAGATAAACCTCCATGGACAAAATGACTGTCAGATGAGCATGCCCATAAGACACTCCCACATGCCCTTCAAGGAGCAGAGTTTAGGAGGAACAGGATGTCTACAAAACAGCTGTCTACAAATACCCGAAGGGCTGTCACAGTGCAGAGGGATCAGCCCTGTTCTCACTTGCTCAAGGAAGGACTAGAAACAATGGGATGAAACTGCAGGGGAAAAGATTCAGATTAGATGTTAGAAAAAAATTTCTAACAGTAAGGGTGATCAACCAGTGGAACAGGTTGCCACAGGAGGTGGTGAGCTCCCCTTCGATGGAGGTCTTCAAGCAGAGACTGGACGGCCATCTATCTGGGATGGTTTAAGGAATCCTGCCTCGAGCAGGGGGTTGGACTCGATGACCCAGGAGGTCCTCTCCAACTCTACGATTCTATGATTCTATGAAACTCTTCAAAGTCAGTTCATTGATTTTGGGGATCAGGAATTTCCACTGAAGGGTTTTACTCTGGGGATAATTTGGCGGATGTAGGGTTATCCAGGTTTTCTTCTGCCAACTTTGTCTCACATCTGGGCAAGTCTGGTATCGGATCTCCCTTCTGCATGGATCCCTGCTAGCTTTTCCCACCAGAGTGGTACCTATTTATCTACTTGCATGTTTACATGCTTTCAAACTGCTAGGTGGGCAGGAGCTAGGGACAGGAGCTCACTCTGCCTTGTGCTGTGGGCTTGAACTGTTAGAGTGCTGACAAATCCAGTGTCTTTAAGCCACTGTCCCCCCCCCCATTCCCCTAGGCAATGGCAAACCCCCTACATAGTGATATCAAAACAAAACAAAAACTCCAGATAGTCCAGGTCTTCAGTTGAATTCAAGAGAGATTTTCACTTTTCTTTTGCATTTTATACCGTGTTTCCCCGATAGTAAGACACCCCCAATTGTAAGACGTATCGGGGTTTTCAGGGGGTCGGCTAATATAAGCCGTACCCCGAAAGTAAGACATATTACTCCTGCCCACTTCCGCCTCCTGCTTAAAATACTTAAATACTTAAAATACTTAAAATACTTAATATACTTAAAATACTTAAAATAAAACTGACAATTGTTTTCCAATCAATATAAGCCGTACCTCGAAAGTAAGACATAGTGGGGCTTTTGGGGATAAAAAGAAAGTAAGACACTTCTTCCTTTCGGGGAAACACGGGTACTCACATACCAAGAAGCTGAAAGCCAAACCAATTATCCATAGCTCTATGCATCTACCTTTTACCTTCTTTTTTTTTTTGAAGAGGTGTATATATATAGTATGATAAATTGCTAATAGGGTAATTAAATTTGGGCTTGACCTTCTTGGTGGATTTCTGTATAGAAAAGATTTTAGATATTGGAAGAAACTACGGTATTCCAATGTCTGGGAGGAAGAGACAAAGAAAAAGAACTTCCCAGTGGAGTCTATTTTTTTTCTTCAAAATTGCTTGTTCTTCCCTTTATGCTCTATTAGGGAGGAAGAGAAAGAAATGTTTGCCATGTTTATTTATTTTACAACAAATATATGAATTGTTTGGATTTTCTATTGTTATTAGGGTTATCAGTTACGTTTGTTTATTTTTCTCCTTACTGTGGATTTTCTATTGTTACCTGCTTTTTCTTAATTGTGGTGTTTTTCTTGCATTGCATCATCTTGTAAGCTGTTGGGAGTCTGAATGGTTTGGCAGCATTTAAATTTAATTCATCATACTATTACTATTAACAACCATTTTCAGAACACGTAAGAGGGGGACGAATGGCTTCCTGAAGTTGGTGAGGCTTCACATATAAAACATGATGCTTATTGACACTTTTACTCTTCCAACACTTTGTGTGAAATTTGCTTCTAGACATCCTACCAACTTAGAATGCTCATTCCTTCTTCCTTTGAAAAAAAAGTATAGGGCATAGATGTCAGGAGGCCTAGCAAATAGGGTCATAACATTTTGACCTATTCTGTGATCTCAGCAGTTGGACTCTTAAGGTGGCATTAACTAGAAATCACAATCACAGCTAAACTTGTTCCCTATCTCTTTGGTCTCCTCTTTGCATAGCCTGGATCAGAAACGGGCAACTTGTTTTTGCAGAGGTAGCTGAATTCCAGTTTCCCATTGGCCTAGCAATCCTAGTGATAGGAATTGTGGCTTAGTGATACAGGAGAGCCACACGTTTCCTGTCCTGGGTTAGACAAACAAAACTGATTATGTCATGACATTTTACTATATGTAGGTTATTCACCTTGCAATCTATGGTAGCTGGCAATCAATGAACTTAAGTGGAGGCAGAGCTCTTTTTCTAGCATTGTCATGTCATGCTATTTATGGTGCTTACCTTTAGATGTTACATCGACAACGGGGTGGTGAAAAGGAAGACATAGAATAGTGGTATGGAATATTTTTTATGTTATTGAGTGGATCCTTTATGAGACAACCCAAGAATAAATTATGAGCAACACAGGGAAATAATCCAATCAATGAACATATTGCATGCAATTTGATGGGGGACCGGGGGGAGGGGTAGGAAGAGGATCTGGATTTTGAGCAGTGGAAGGGCAGACTACAGGTGTTGTATGTTTGCACCATTATTTATTTCCCAAGAATTGCTAGTAACTTGGAACTAGCTGTTGGAATGTACCCTTTTCAATTTTAATTGCATTAAAAATATTTATGAAATACATTCAACTGCTTCAATCTGGAAGGACTCCAGTTTGTGGCTATTATGTAAAAAAGGAAGGTTGCAGCTGGTTACATAAATAAACAGATTAAAGCTCTGAAATTAGTAAAGAAACATGAAGGCTGGAAAGATGAGAAGCACGCAAGGAACATAGAATCCTACAGTTGAGGATGACTTTAGAAGTCATCCAGTCCAAAGTGCTGTTTGGTGCAGGGTTCACTAGAGAATCTCTGACATTTGACCATCCAGCCTTTGTTTAAAGACCTGTATGCTTTATTGATTAATCAGGTGAGCCTATCGGGGTTGAAGACCTGTAGAACTTAGAAGATTTGACAGGGGATTGGTTGGAGAGAATAAAAGGTAGATTTATGTTAGTTATAATATAGATCTTGGAAAGATTAATTACAGTGCTGGGCCATATGTGGATAGATGTCCTGCAGAAGCCCTTGGAAGCCCTTAACAAAGAAGAAGGCTTTGAAACCATGAGACATTGAGTCAAGAATTGATGCTTGAGACAAGAACATTGGGAGAAAATGGGAGGAACACAGTTGGAATGGATGGGCTATTTAATTAAGAGAAATAGAGCAGAGAGAATAAAATACTGAAGAAAGTGAAAAACAGAGAGGGGATGAATGCAGAAGCATAAGACCCACTTTGTTTTAGGGATACATACTATTTCCTTGCCTCAGGCAACCCACCCACTTAGCAATCTATCCACACGGGGAATGTTTAGCAAGAAAAAACACTTGTTTTTTCAGGCTTTCAAAACCAAATTAGTAACAGCATTGACACTGCAGCAAGCTCACAATAGAATTATTGGAATTTGGTCTATAATATGCAGAAATGTTGGCTATGAAGAACATTTGCAGTGGGTAAATGTTTTCCATATCCTAAAAATATAGGATACTGACAATTTTGGCATACCCTGTCCCTGCTTGTTTCATTTAGCACAAGGCCACGTGAGAGTTGAAGCAGTGGAACAGCTTTCTTTCAGAAGTTGTGGGTGCTTCATCACTGGAGCTTTTAAAGGAGAGATTGGGCAGCCACTTGTCTCAATTTGAATAGAGTCTCTTGCTTGAAGGGGGTGGGGGTGGGGGTGGACTAGCAGACCTCCAAGATCCCTTCTAGCTCTATTTTGATTGATTGATTGATTGATTGATTGAGTTGCACAGTCTCTCACTCTGGTTGTTTGTCATCTGGCAGCAGAGTGATTGAGCTGCTTCTTTCATGCTAGTTGCTAACAGTAGTCAAGTCCTTCTGAAATGACCTTTTTCACAGTTTGTGAGGTGTTGCCTTTGACATGAGGCCTTAACTGGAATAACTCAGAGAAACTCTTGTTTCTCTTTTGAAGTCTCAAAGAAAAAAGAGAGAATGAGTAACTATTCCCCAGGTTCCTCTGCCTCTTGGAACACAGTGTATGACCTATTCTAAAGGAATAATGCTACATGAAACCCACTTTTTTCAACTTGAAGAATGTTTCTTGTTGCCAATTTCATTTAAGGAAGGTGGATGCTTTTTCTGGCAAGCCCTGCCTAGGAACTCCCCCTTTATTTTGTTCCAATAATTAATTCATATTTTGAAATGTGTCACTTTATTCCACAGAGCTGATACCAGATAAAGGCTTGAATGGATCTGGACTATTGTAGCGGAAGGCAATTTGATCTATCTATAGTAGCAGTGGAGAAAAAGAATTTCAATATTGCATTTTCTTCTTACCGTAATGAAGCAGAGCTAGTCAGAAGATTAGCTATGATCATGACCAATATACAGTAGTCCTTTAGTGAAGAAAATTCCGTGGGAACTTTGGAAAAAGAAAGAGTGAACACAAGGTAGGAACTTACAAAGCTATTTCATATCTGTTGAGATAACTGTTGCATTTGGTCTTGTGTTATTTTACTCCATTGGGGGCATTTTTCTGCAATTTGGGAAAAGACACTATTGCTCAAGTCCTTCTTCACTTGACTGTTCCTGTTGGGAATCAGAAATGGGAATGGGTTCAGTAACAAAAGAATGAACTTTGTGTGCTAAAGTTTGAAAATTTAGTCCCAGGCAGCTTCAAATGTATGGATCAGATAGCAAAAGCTTGCACACTAACTGAGACTGCAGGGGCTGAAACTGGAGGCTTTCTGCCTGTAACACCTGTGCTGCTATGTCATCATCTCTACCCAATTTTTCCCAGACTAATTTAGTAATAGGAAATAATTTTATTTCTAAAAAAGTTGCCACTACATTCTCCAAATGAGCTTGTTCCATCAAGTGCTTTCAGTTTCTGGCTGTTTCCCAATAATCCAGTGCTAAATACAATGCTAAGTAGAAGATGTGTTATAGTGCTCTTATAAGCTCCTAAGCAATGATCAAAGATTGCTCTATCATGGCCCCTCACCATCATTTCAAAATATCACCCCTTCCAGTTTTTGTCTTCAAAGGAAAACATGCAGCAAGGTTAGTCTTGCTTTTTTGTCCCATCAGGGATGAAGTTATGGAGTCATCTGGGGGCTGGGACTTTACTGCAAGCAACAGAAAGTGCTGGATGGGGGAATCCAGGAGGGCCCTAAGATGAGGCTGGGTATCTCCTGCTTGGCTCCTGCAAAGTTCTTGCTCAACTGCAGAAAGCTGTTTTTGTATTTTGCATTCTGGGCATTCAAGCAGAGAGGAAAAGAAGTCAGCTGTGAACTAAGGAATCCCAGCTGCTCTTTCTAACACTCTGCCAAGAGAGCTGAGAAGCTGTTAGGTTGATTCTGGCTTTCCATTGTCCGCCTCGTGGCTTGTCTTGGCAATTTCATACTGGCCGTGATTATATTGTTGCTCAGGGTGGGTTAGTTCAAATCAGACAAATGTTAAGAGAGGAATTTACCCACCCACACTCATTTTGGGTTGTTTTTCTGTGATGAAATCAAAGAGATGAATTGACATAATTCATCAGGAGCCCTGGTGGTGCAGTGGTTAGAATGCAGAGCTGCAGACAAACTCTGCCCACAGCCTGGAGTTCAATCCTGACAGGCTCAAGGTTGACTTAGCCTTCCATCCTTCCAAGGTCGGCAAAATGAGGACCTAGATTTTTGGTAGCAATATACTAACGTTGTAAACCAGTGGTCCCCAACCTTTCTGGCTTTGTGGACTGGTGCCAGTGTCGTTGGCATGGGGGGGGGGAGAGGGGATAGTTCTGCTGGGTGCATGAGCCCATTGCTCACACAAATGGAGTTTTGCACACAAGTGTGCATGCCCGCCACTCATGCAACCTGGTTCCGAATGGACTGTGGCCCAGTACCAGGCCATAGTCCTGGGATGGGGACCCCTGTTGTAAATGACCCAGAGAGAGCAGTAAAGCTCTATGGGGTGGTATATAAGTCTAAATGCTATTGCCATTGCTATAATAATTTACAGAATAGAATTGGAGCTGGGTGGCTGTAACAAATGTAAATAAAAATATAAACAAACAAACAAATAAATAAATAGCTGCAAATGTAGGCTCCATGAATTCCTGAAAGCCTAAGCTATTCAATTCAAGGCCCTTTTGAACCCAGTCCTGATATCCTCACACAACCCATATCAGCCCCTTTCAACTTGCAACATCATATTGTAATGCTAAAGCTTTTATCTTCCATAGCCATTCTGAATCTAGATTAATGCCAGAGTGTTGTATCCCATTATATTCTGTCTTCCTCCTCCCCCAACACTCTATCTTTAAGTTTGGATTTGTGTAATTTTTTCTCTTGCACTTAAAATAGAATTGCTATCAGAAGGATAAAATTCCTTCGTTTTCTCTGCTTGTGTCCCAAGCTGGGAATTTTAATAGAAACCACCAGACGATCAATGGAGAGTTCAAAGAAATTGTCTTTGGCTGGGTGGATGCAAAGGGGATTACATCTCTGTTGTTCTTACATGACTTTTAGTTTAAAATTTAGCCAATCATTATTAATAGAATGAAGTGCACCAGTTTATTACAATAGTTTCTGCTCTATCAACACAAACATTTTCCTCCTAGCATGAATATCTCCTTTTCATAGTCTGTTAGAACAGATGCTTCCTTATCTTAAAGTTACGGCAAACTTCCTTATTTATGGTTAAGCAGAAGTCTCTTTATCTACAGCTAAAACAATGGGCTTTTTATCTTTCCTATACAAACGTTTTTCTATACATAAGATGTATGTCTTCTTTTGCTACATGATATATTCACTTGTTCATACTGACAGGAACCAGCCACTGACAGGAACCAGATACTATCTTTCCTTATTGTAAACATATAAGAAAAAATATTCCAACACTGCAATAGCAAATTGTCCAGCTTGGACTTAAAATATATTGTTCGAGGTTTTTTCAGGACTGCAATACCTTTTATTAAAAACTTCCTGCTTGAACTTGTGCCTCTGTTTCTTAAAGCACCATCCCCTAATTAGCGAATTCCTCTTTTGTGTTCGATTTGCATATGCTCATTATTATTATTTTTATTGTTTTGTTCACTGTGAAAAACCTTAAATGTCAAAATAAAAGGAGAACAAACTAGTAGAAGGAATCTTCTGTTACTGGATTTCACACTCTCCCCTGCCCCCAATTTTCTTTAACTGTGAGACTGGAAACACAAAGTATTTAAGAGACATTTTGTCTCCAATGTCAAATAGATTTAGGTAGAAACAGAAAAAGAAAAGCTTCTCGATAAAGTTGTAGAGGTTCTTTGTTGAATAAGAATAATGGATGTTATGTAGATGATAATGCAACGGTCCTAATTCCATGTCTACCAATGCAGAATGGAGTCACATTTTTATACCATTTTTTAAAATGCCATTTTATACCATTCCATTTGAAACTCTAAGTTTCCTCTTCCTATTTGAGACCAAGGAGCAATACTGCTGGAAAATTCCTAGTTATTTTCAGACTGTATAGAGGTTTATCTAGCTTTTCTTTCGGATGCCAAGGAACCAGTCAGTATCCAGTCCAGGATACATAACTGCAATCCATATTTAAGAACAGAAAAAGAAGACACTTCATAGCTGTCTTATTTTGTTTACACAGTTTGCAATCTCCACTTGCTGAAAGGTTTAATCTGATGGGTTTTTAATTAAAAAATGAGTACAAAATTTGCCAGATGGGAGATTTGTCCCCTCAAGTCATTTCGATGAAAGCATCTTTAATAATTCCTACCACTGAATAATTCTACTACTATTTTGTATAATATGTTTTTTCTAACTTTCTCAGAAACAACACCTGGAATACTATCTGATCAGAACATAAACCCCTGGGAGAACAAAAATAACCAATAAAGGTTCAAGATATTTTCCTGTAAGCTATGTAAGAACTCTTTTACTTTTACATTGTTTTCCATGGAGCTGATACCTGTGTGAGAAGGAGAATGCAGAGATGAATATCTCTGGGGAGGTTTACCAACAGACTACAGAACAGTCCAACAAATTCTTAAAATACTTCTTTTACTTGTTTTGCAACATATACGGTCCAATCAGATTTCCCTTGCAGCTTTTGTTAGTCATGTAACTCTTATGCCTCAAGGCTTCCCTTGTGAATTAACAAATGGACGCCCATGTCTGTGAAAGGATTTAGAAGATCATTCCCAACTTTTGTTCCTTTCATCCTTTTCCCATTCCAACAACCAGAGTTTATAACTTTTTATCAAGACTGTCCGTTTGACAAGTTTTTCCTCATCAATCAAAGTATGTCGACAGATTTCTCCTGGTTCCCAATGTGTCATTCCTATGAAAATGTCGCAAGACTGCATGATCCTTTACATGGCTATGACAGTAGTATTGATCAGTCAGAAAGCGTGATGGGTCTTACTTAATCTTTCATTGTAGGTCTTACATTAAAAAAGTGACAACACTATTCTTGAAGTAGCAATAATTGATCACAGAAATATCTGCCACACAGCATGTCATTTGTATTCCTTTACATTTCAGACATTCTGACTTTACAAAATGGGTAATATTTCATATATCTTAGCTCCATAGTACAGGAAAAACAAGATTGCCTCAAGAATTTGCTTGAAACATTGAATTAATGGTGCCTCTGTAGCTTTTGGTTCGCATATCTGGTGAACCTGGTAGAAGCCTAACATTACTATATAAACAAAAAAACCCAAAAACCATTTAGTTACTGATACTGCAGTGTTACTGTATGGAACTGAATCGTGGATATTTCTACAACCAGAGAAACAAAAATAAAAACAGAGAAACAAATACACTGTTTCTATAGGATCCTTGGTATCTTACTGATAAATGGCATAAGAAATGAAGCCATCCATCAGCAGTGTTGCAATCAGGCAACAACTGCTGATGAAATCTAAAAATGACAGCTGAGATAACTTGGGCATATTTGCAGGATGGATCCAATTTGCTCCCTCTACAACAGGCATGTCAAACTCGCAATGTCACATGATGTCATGTGACATATCACGACTTTTCCCCCATTGCCGGAAATGGGGTGGACGCGGTTTTGGCATGACGCATCCGGCCCACAGGCCGACAGTTTGACATGCCTGCTCTACAAGCTGCTCTGGAGAACTCAACCCTACAGATGGAAAGTTCAGCATAGGACACCGAGAAAAACTGGGATAAGATAAATATTAATTGATCTAACCCACTGCAAGGTGGCTTCAGAGCAAGCCAATTACAACAGTGGACTGGACACGGTGTTTTGGAAAAGCATTGTATCAAACTCCCTGCAGCACTCATAGCAGCATTTGGTTGTGAAATCATATTCTCTCTGTGTGTGTATATATAGTTTCATTTAACCAAAAATATGCCTTTTGCATTACTTAGTAAAAACAGCTATCAATGAACAATTTATTGTTTAGCTAAACAGATTATAAAGACATCTTTTAAAATATATAACAAAACATAGCTACATAAAACATTTTGATAATAACTGCATAAAAACATAACTTTTGAGAAGGGAGATGTGGTCACTAAATGCTCATGAGTGAAATCATTTACAGTCCATGGCATATTTTTCTATAAATCTCATTCATATCCCATTCTTGCTGCAAATTTAGTTTCCCTGAAGGTAGCTTATTTATCTAAATCAGCCAGAAGAAATTTCAGTTTTTATTGATCACCTTCATTTTAAATATGCGTTTGACAATCCAAATTAATATTTCTCTCTCATTTCATTATCTATTGTGCAAAAGAATGAGGAATGGTCCAAACTTTCCAGAAATGGTCCATTATAAATACTATGATGTGCCAAACATCTCTGAATATCATCCCCACACAGTGATCCTGTGGTCGAATGGCTTGCAAGTCTCAACAGAATGACCTAGAAAGCTAGTCATACTAGCAAATTTGCAGAATATGTGTTGCTTTTCTAAATAGGGGAAAAACTGCATTGCTATAAGGTCCATGTGCACAGCATTTTCAAGAAAATAATTGTGTTAATTGTTGCAGCAAAAGGGACTTTGGTTGCAACCTTACAATTAACATCATAGACTAATTTTCTATCTCATATGAAATGGACCATAGCATATGAAAGTTTATTTCACTTTGAAATTTTTAGATTTTAGGTTGCTGTAAACCCCGTAAAGCTACTTTCAGATGGCTTTGCACAAAAAAGTCAAAAATGCTGCTACATGTTGAACACTTCATCTGCTTTGCTCCAATCCAATCCAATCTAATCCAGTCCAGACTTCCAGATTGTTCAGTCTACAATTTCCAGAAATCCCAGATAGCCTCCAACATTTTGGTATGCATTATTCAGTGCATCATTTTGAAAAATGTGTGGTTTGGTGTTACCATCTTCATATTATTCCAGGAACGATGAGTGAGGTCAGATACTTAAAATGTTGACCAGCTAAAAACTTCCAGTACCCCTACATACTAATTTGAAACTGAAAGAATAGCTATGCCTTAGATCAGGGGTGTCAAACTGCTGCTCATGGTCTGGATGCATAATAGTGAAAGTGTGCCCACCCCATTGCTGGCAATGGCAAAAAAATCATGATATGTCGCAACACGTCACGTGACGTTGCGAGTTTGATACCCCTGCCTTAGAGCAATAATAATAATAATAATAATAATAATAATAATAATAATAATAATAATAATAATAATAATAATAATAATAGTAATAAAGTTGGAAGGGACCTTATCTAGTCTAACCTCCTGCTCAGGCAGGAAACCCTATACCATTTCAGACAAATGGCTGTCCAGTCTCTTCTTAAAAACCTCCAGTGTTGGAGCATTCACCACTTCTGGAGGCAGGTTGTTCCACTGGTTAATTGTTCTAACTGTCAGGAAGTTTCTCCTTAGTTCTAGGTGGCAATCCAATGATCTATGTGCCACTCCATGTCCCTGTTGTGGTTGAAAACCTCTTAAATCCCACCAATAAAATCCAATGGTAAGATTAGTTTGCCACTACAGTCGATGAGCCAAAACTGTGATAGAATTTATGTCCTATAACCTTGCTCCTTGTGAAAGGGCTAGACATTTGAGTCCTGTTCTGTTTGATGATGATGATGATGATGATGATGATGATGATGAATTAAACTTGCATGCTGCCCAACTCTCAAGAACTGTCACCATTGGCCCTCCTCCAGCGCTTGGTGGTTGAGGTTTTTAAAAAGTCAACTCTCTGGAAAAAAGCTGTTCAATCTTCCTTCAACCCTGAACTGGTTATATAGATTCCAGATACTTGCTTAAATTACCAGAGAGTGAAACTTGTTTTTTTCTCCTGCTAAGAAGTGCATTGGTCTAATCACTGTGTGGAAATTGGAGAGCAGAACATCCTGGCATCATTGTTATATAAACACTGTTATTACTTTTTCAGCAGCTCAAAGTCAGAGTACTACATTGTTTGACTTTAGCTGTAAGATGGTGATCTAAAGTGTCAGCACCAATCACTGGCCTGGGGTTAGTATTTCCAGGGCTGCTGAAAAGCTGCTATTAGCTTAAATTAACTTGTGTTATTTCTTAGTAAAACCTACAGCTACTTTTTGAACCTGAAATCTGTGTTCTTATCAATTTCTATGCATGAAAAGAAACAAAGCAAAAAGAGTAAAAAAAAAAAGAAGTATGATCAAGTTATTGATAAAAGCAATCACTTTTAGCAGGTAATTCTAAGTCAGTGCCAAAGCCAATCTGAAAATTGCCTTCTGATCAATTCAGTGGATTAATTGTAAACATTTGTGAGATTTAGGAAAGTTTAGGTCCCATTGTCCAACCAGAACACAATCCTCTCTTGAGTAAAAAGGTTTCCACTGGCAGTCATATCTGACTTTAGGGGTGGGGCTCATCTTTGATTCACAAGTGAAGAGCCAGTGTTGTCCCAAGACAGCTTCCAGTGGATTTCCAGGTGCAGTTCAAGATGCTGTTGCACGTATAAAGCCCTGCATGACACAGAATCAGATTATTTGAGGGATCACCCTTCTTCCAGTCCTACTAGGTCTAGCAGAATGTGAATGCCCTATCTATTAAAACAGAGGTCCCCAACCTTTTGAGCACCAGGGACTGGTTAGGTAGATAGATAGATAGATAGATAGATAGATAGATAGATAGATAGATAGATAGATAGATAGACAGACAGACAGACAGACAGACAGACAGACAGAGACAGACAGATAGATAACCTTTATTGCCATTTTTTTTTCCTGTGGGCACAATGGCACACATTAAAAATGAAATTTAGTTGCTTCCTCTCAATGCGTACACATACATAACACACATTTAAAACATACTATATACAACATATGTATAGACCTACACCCTTACATATAAGTAACAACATATAAATATTAATCACTGTCCATCTTGAATACATAACGGAAGGAGGAAGCTTGAGAGTTCACAAGGTTAATACTGTATGGGACAAAACTATGACTGAATCTGGTTCTGCTTTGGATACCACGGAGCCTCCTCCCAGAAGATAACAAGGAAAACAGGTTGTGAAGAGGATGTGTAGTGTCCCAAACAATCTTGCAGACCCTGCTCAAGCAACGCTTCTGTGCTATGTCTTGGATGGGAGGGAGGGAACTGCCAATGATCTTTTCAGCCATCTTCACCACTCTCTGCATTGCCTTCCTGTCTGAAGCAGTGATGCTTCCAAACCAAACTGTGATGCTGTATGATAGGATGCCCTCTATAGAAAGTGGTAAGGATAGGGGAAGGAAGATGTGCTTTTCTCATGGCACTGCTGTGCCTGCACAGCCAAGCCTCTAACCAATCAGAACACACCTCCACCCAATCAGAACACAACCAAGCTTCCACCCAATCAGTTCATACCCTCACTGGCAGTTAAAAGGAAGAAACAGCTACGATCACACATTGCTCCTAGAAGCACGAAGCTGAAAACACCAGCCTGAAGATGACGAATGGGACTTTGTCAAAACATCGCCAAGACACTTCCAATTTTACACGGGAGAAAACCCGAATAACCAAAGACCTACATACAAACACCCACGAAAACCTCAGAAAACACACACACACACACACACACACACACACACACATGTCCTTAATATCATGAAAATATATGTATGTATGTATGTATGTATGTATGTATGTACGTATACATATGTATATATTCAGATTTCTTTTTGCTGACAAAGAGTTAAAGAATTAAGTGGGAAACTAGTATAGCTATTTCAGGCTCATTAGCCCTCACACCCTTTATGGGATTTGAACCTAGGCAGCCTACATGCTAGGCAGTTATATTAACCACCAGGCCACTGGCTCTCCTCTCCTCTTTGTCAGCTGAGTCAAGGGAGTATATACAGAAAGTTTTTCAGACAGACCGGTCTGATTGATTGCACCTTGGCATTTTTGACTGCTATACTGCAGTTCTACTTTTTATAATCACTTTTGCCTTGCAGCCCCCCAACTAAGGGCGTTAAACAGGCTCAAATTGCTACTGCGATACATTACAAATTTGTAATGTAATCAGGGAGAAAGCTAGGGAGTTCCAGAAAAACATCTACTTCTGCTTCATTGACTATGCTAAAGCCTTTGATTGTGTGGATCACAACAAATTGTGGCAAATTCTTAGACAGATGGGAGTACCAGACCATCTTATTTGTCTCTTGAGAAACCTATATGCAGGTCAAGAAGCAACAGTGAGAACTGGACATGGAACCACTGATTGGTTCAAAATTGGGAAAGGAGTCCGGCAAGGCTGTATACTGTCACCCTGCCTATTTAACTTATATGCAGAGCACATCATGAGAAAGGCAGGGCTAGATGAATCAAAAGTTGGAATTAAGGTTGCTGGGAGAAATATCAACAACCTAAGATATGCAGATGATACCACTCTAATGGCAGAAAGTGAAGGGGAACTAAAGAGCCTCTTGATGCGGGTGAAGAAGGAGAGTGCAAAAGTTGGCTTGAAACATTAAGAAAACCTTAACATTAAGAAAACCAAGATCATGACATCCGGCCCTCTCAATTCCTGGCAAATAGATGGGGAAGAAATGGAGGTAGTGACAGATTTTATTTTCCTGGGCTCCAAGATCACCTCAGATGGGAACTGCAGCCAAGAAATTAAAAAACGCTTGCTCCTGGGGAGGAAACCTATGGCAAATCTAGACAGCATACTAAAAAGCAGAGACATCACCCTGCCAACAAAAGTGCATATAGTCAAGTCCATGGCTTTCCCAGTTGCAATGTATGGATGTGAAAGTTGGACCATAAGAAAGGCTGAGCGACAAAGAATTGAGGCCTTTGAACTATGGAGAAGAGTCCTGCGAATCCCATGGACTGCAAGGCGATCAAACCGGTCAGTTCTAGAGGAGATTAACCTTGACTACTCTTTAGAAGGTTAGATCCTGAAGTTGAAACTCAAATACTTTGGCCACCTAATGAGAAGGAAGGACTCACTGGAGAAGAGCCTAATGCTGGGAAAGATTGAGGGCAATTGAAGAAGGGGACGACAGAGAATGAGGTGGCTGGATGGAGTCACTGAAGCAGTAGATGTGAACTTAAATGGACTCCAGAAGATGGTAGATGACAGGAAGGCCTGGAGGAACGTTGTCCATGGGGTCACGATGGGTCAGACACGACTTCGCAATTAACAACAACAAATCTATCTATCTATCTATCTATCTATCTATCTATCTATCTATCTATCTATCTATCTATCTATCTACCTACCTACCTACCTACCTACCTACCTACCTATCTATCTATCTATCTATCTATCTATCTATCTCTTATTTTTTGGTTTTTAACTCTGTGTATACCACCCAAGTCACAACCCTGATAGATCAAAATAAATAGTTTATTGAATTATTTTGCCCTACCTTATTCACAAGCTCGCTGTTCTGATGAAATGAGATTAGAGGGAGGAAGAAGAGAACAAAAAGTGCTACCTTTATGTTTCTGGAGAAAAGGTGAGATGTAATTGGAATAGCTAAATATAGGCTGTAGCCTTAAAAATACTTCCCATGTGTTACATCTTATTGAACACTATGGGGCTTTCTTCTCATTATAAATGTATGGGAATGCATTGTCAACATTTTGTTTTTACTGCTCCCTACTTGCTGGTGATTATCCCAGTTACTGAATTTAGATCAAGGAAAAAAAGGATTAATATGACTCCCCCCCCGCAATTCTTATATACTATGTAAATTTCATTAATTTTGGGACAATCTTTAAAACCATTTCAGGTCTTCTAAATCTGATTTTTTTGAATGGGAACTCAGAGGACATCCTGAACTTCATCAGAAGGATAGACTGCTTCACTACATATCTTTGGGATGTCTTTGAAACCCAAGGTAATTAAACTAGTTTAACTACTAGTCTATTTCTATTCAGTGAATCTGGGAATGGTATCTACTAAGGGTCCATACAAATATACTTCACAAATTTCTTTTTTTTCCCTACAGGGCTCCAGAGACCCCAAAATGCAAGATATGCTAATTTCACTCGGAATTTAATTAGATACATAGAGAAGAATCTCCACCAAGGCAGAAATTAGCCATGGAAAGCTTTTAAGATGATTCTGCACACTCGTGTAAGGTTGCATTTACATGAAAAAAAAAGCCTTTTTAAAATAACCTCACCTCATTTCCTCTTTAGTTCTTATTAAGAGATCAATATAAATGTCGTTAAAACAGCACAAACAACTCTTTAATTAGCAAACCGTGTCCAACTTAATATATTGGGTGGTTATTCTTGAAGAAGGTTGTTTAGCAGCTTGTGAAATACCTGTTCCTTATTATGGGATTTTTTCCCCCTTTGAACATTATCTAACCAAAGCGGCCTGCTCAAGTTCAGTAAGTATTCTAATTCTTCCTAGATGCTCACTTCCTTTGAAGGGACTATCCTTTTACTAAAAAACAAAGAACCTGAAGACAAAGACAATCGACTTTGTGTAAATGACATGAGAAATGAACTCGGGTCTGGATATTACATTAATATCACAGAAGTAAGATATACACTTGTGAATTATAGTCAGGTATCTAATGATGATTGCCTTTTTTCATACAAATGTAGCCTGGAAATCTTCAGTAACAACCCGATGAAGTATTTCTATTGGACCAACAATGTCTATTGGTAAAATCTAATTCCATAAGTCTGCAAAGTACTACAGATATGAGAAGGACAAAAAGCAAAACAAAGAACGGGAAAAAAGGGAAATATGATTATCGTAGTACATATCCTAGCCAAATTAACTAGGGATGCTTCTGTTGTTCTGGTACCAAAACAAGTATCTTTTCCCTTTTTGTTGTCTTTATAGTTTTTTTGGGGGAAAGAACATGACTTTTTTTTTTTTGCTGCAGTTCCAGCACTATTTCAACCTCCTCTGAATGCCTAGAAGTTAAACCTATGAATGGATGGATTACATTGATAAATCTTGCTTTCGGGACACATCTACATACATATGCGAAGGGAATAATCAATTAGGGTACATTCACAACTTGCCATTTCATGCTTGGATAAGAGGTTTATGAGGTAGGAGTTAAAAAAAAAGAATAGAGGAAATATTGACCCCATTTTCTGAGATATAAAAGATTGGGATATGTTTCGTTCTTAAATCAGTACTTTTACTTTCTTAAATGTGAGACTGTGGCATCCAGATCTATGGAGTTTTACTTGTAGAAAATGAATTAGATCTGTTAAAAGGATGCCTTTCACTTTCCGGGACCATGGCAGCAGAGTGAGAATTCGTCATATAAAAACATGAGCTGCTCACCCAGTCCACGGTTTATCAGCTTTATTATCAGGTTTGGTTCCATGAGCAGAAAAACAGGAAGCCACATTAATTCAAAACAACATTTTCTAACTGATTTTTACCTTTGGGAATGATCTTTCTTGTCTTTTTAGTATTTTGTGTATGAAAGCCTATCTTTATTTTTCAAGGCTTTGGCATGGGTTCCATTTAAGAAGAAAACATAGTTTTTTAAAAAAAATAAATAAATAAAAGAAAAAAAATAGAAATGCTTTCTCGTGCACATTCCGTCCCTATGTTAGTTGTGGGAGAAGATTTTGGAGTTTTGCTTGTTACTGTACTTGATATGCGAGAATGACCTTGGGAGAGTGAATCCAGAAAAACTGCCTAGGGCAGTGTGGGTGAACCTATGGCACGCGTGCCAGAGATGGCACTCAGAGCCCTCTCTGTGGCACACACACTGCAGCCACTAGCAACTCGTGCAGGTCCATTAGGCTGCCACTGCCTGAAGCAGCAGCCCCGCCCAGCACAAAGCAGGCAAAATGGCCGGCTAGCAAGCTCGAGTAGAGATGTTAGAGTATTGAGGTGGCCACGCCTACCTGGCCACAACCACCCAATCTGCTGTGACCACTCTGGCCACGCCCACCCAGTGGGCCACATACCCCGCCTTCCCTGAGGGAACCACAATGCTGATGCGGCCTTGGCACTTTGCAATAAATAAGTGGGTTTTGGGTTGCGGTTTGGGCACTCAGTCTCTAAAAGGTTCGCCATCACTGGCCTAGGGAATGTCAGAGAAGACACAACATAGTCTGCAGCTGGACAGTGGGTGAGGCAAGAGGCTCAGAAGGAACTCTTCCTAATTTCTCAGGCTCTAAGGCAGACAGAGAACTGTACTTTCAGACTTTTGAGTTTCTCTTAATGTAGCTTTATGATAAAGTAGAATTAGTTTATATGACTATGTTTCCTGTCTGGTCGCCAGTCAGGCTGAACAATTACAGATGTCATCATCCATATTTCCAAAAAAGGATCAGACAAATTTAGGGAAGGTAATAGTTCCTCGGATTCGATAGCTGAACACTTGTGAAATCAAAGGCAACATGTCTCTGAATTCCATTGCTAGGAATTACCAGCGGGTAGATCTTACTTACTTTCTCTCCTTGGGTGCCTTCTTGCATTGTGTGAAACAAAAAGCTGAACTAGAGACAGCCTAAATCTAGTCCAGAAAACTGTTCATGTTTATGCGGGGTCTAGCCTGAAAGGTGTGATGTGGGTTTGCACTTGTTCCACATTTTCCAGCATTTTTCAGAGGAGAACATTTGAGGCCAGGTCATCAAGAAAATGAATTCTCCAAAGGAAAATCTAAGTTGGCTTGGGAAGGGGCAGATCAGATCAGATTGCTTACAGCTTGATGTAACCAACATAATTCCAAGCAAGGGGATCAATTGCAGAGCAAGTTTTCTCAGTTTGCTTCCTTCCAGATACATTGGAATTATAATTCCAACATTTTGTTTACAGTAGTCCTCAGCTTGCAACATTCATTCAGTGACTGTTTGAAGTTACAATGACATTGAAAAAAGTGACTTATGACCAGTTATCACACTTGTGACCGTTGCAGCCTCCCCATGGTCACATGATCAAAACTTGTGCGCTAGGCACCTAACTTGTATTTATGACAGTTGCACTGTCCCTGGGTCATGTGATCACCATTTGTAACTTTCCCAGCCAGCTTCAAACAAGCAAAGTCAATGGGGGAAGCAAGTTTTGCTTGATGACTGCATAGTTCACTTAACATTGCAGTGATTCGCTTAATGAATGAGGCAAAAAAGATGATAAAATGGAGCAAAACGCACTTAAAGCTGTCTTGCATAGCAACAGAAATTTGGGACTCAATTGTGGTTGTAAATTGAGGACTACCTGTACCCTCCCCACCTGTGATATCAGGGCACATCAGGTTGGAAAGGTACTATTTCACTGTACGCAGCACCGGATTTTGAACCATTATAATTTTCAGAGAATGAATTTGTCTTTGCAATATCTGAATAATTGCTTACAGAATTCTGCTGTTAAGCACAGACCTCAATCCTATGAGTTGAAAAGCCATGTTACAAATGAAGAATTATGAGCAGGGCAAATTAAACAAGTAAAAGTTCTTTTTTTGTTTTTAGGAAGTGTGAATTTAAAGCAACAAGTTTGTTAAAGAAATTAAAGATTTGTTTATTACTGCTGGTTACTACCGTAATAGACACTGGAATGTACAGTCTTGAACTACCCTTAAGGCTCAAAATTAATTTGGCTTTATAATAATATTCAGCTTTTGATAACAGCATTTGGAATTGAATTTAAGATATTTAGATATTCTGTGCAAAATATTAAATATTCATTGGCTCTGCAAACTAGCTTTCTGTAGAAATGAATTATCTTCCTGTTTATTGTGAAGAAATGAAATAAGTATCTCTGTGTATGCATTTATATTTTATATACAAGTAATCCTCCCTGTACCAACTACTCATTCAGCGACTGCTTCGAAATTACAATGGCACTGAAAAAAGAGACTTATGACTGGTCCTTGAAGTTGTGACTATCACAGCATCCCCAGGGTGACATGATTACACTTCCCACCCGGCTTCCGATAACCCAAGTCAGTGAGTAAGCTGACAGGGAATCACAAGTCGTGGTCCCATGATGTATTTAACAACAGCAGGTGATTCACTTAATGACTGGAGCTGGAACTGATGTTGTATCTCAGACATGTGACATTTGGCTTTACAACTATGTTGCTTAGTGTTGGAGTTGTCGGTCCCAATTGCGGTCGATAAGTGAGGGCTATCATCTAATCCTCCTTCCTCCTCTTATTTTCTCCACAACAACAACCCTGTGGGTTGGGCAGAGGGAGAGAGAGAGAGGGAGAGGGAGGGTGTGGGAGATTGGCCCAATGTCACCCAGCTGGCTTTCATACTTAAGGTACGACTAGAATTCACAGGCTCCTGGCTTCTAGCTTGGTGTATATATACACATATAAATATTTTATTCACACATACACACACACACACACACACACACACACACACACACAGAGTGCACATATACAGTATGTACATATATAACGCTTGCTTACTTCTTTCATCCATGTTTTGAAGGAAATCATCAGCTATGCAATGAGCATTAAGAAATCATAAAAAGGATACAATGTGTCTTAGTGAGAGACCTCTCCGCTTTCTGTTTATAACCAGCACAACTTTTGCCCACCTCCAATAATTTATAAAAAAATAAGATGCATAACAAAAAAACAGTCTAACACAATTCATATTTTGATGTGTGTGTGTGTGTGTGTGTGTGTGTGTGTGTGTAAGGTTTTTTTTGGTGTGTGTATAGGACCAGAAAGCAATTTCTGGAAGCAATATTACACTGATTTGAACTGAATATCTACTTTTGTCTACTGATGTCTCCAGGGATGGGAAATCCATGTCTCATAGGGATGCCCCATCACCCCCTTCCCACTTTAGTGGACTCCAGTGGAAAGTGGACTCATTCCACCCTCCAGGGTTTTATCCTCTAGTGTTGGGAGGTATGTTTTCAATGATGAAGTAAAACTTGCTTTGGGCGGCTTTTAAAGTGTGATAGTAGCAATGCTGCATTTCTTCAAATTTCCCACTGCTCCTATCAATGCTTAGAAGGAAACTTTGGAAACACTTAGCAGATTTTGGATGCATGGCCAACCGTGGGGAACGTCAGAAATTCCTGGCACAGAATATCAGCAATTTCAGAAAGATGAGAAGATTCTGCTAACTGTAGAAGAGCAAAAAAGAATGAAGGAGAAAGAGAATGAAAGAGGGCTAAGTTTCCAAAGACTGAGGTGAGACAGAGAGAGCAGGTGGACATGAGAGAATCTATGTTTACACAATGCATATTGTATGGCTATATATGGACTCATAAGTGAAAGCATAGGGACAGATGAATGGAGGTTGTGTGGATGGGTGAGTGCCATATGTATGATGGTTCATATACCTGTCTGGATGTGTCTTTGCCACATCTGTTTAGTAGATTGTCCCTGAAAATTACTTATCCTTGCCTTGACCTATATGAAATAAAGAATCTTCACTGGATTTAGCTTTGCATTTCTTAGCTCAACTTCCTTATGCTCAGCTGCCTTTCATACAAATTTCTAGAACGAAATTTGCCAAGTTGAAATCTAATAGTGGTTAAAGAACTAGACTTGGAGCAGAGCGATTCGGGTTGGGTAGGTAGCTGATCTTGGGTCAGTCACTTCTTCTTGAGCTAGACTGGGAAGCTGAAAACTCTATCTACCAACCTGCATTGGACCAGTGTGGCTGATTACAGTCTATAATTTTAAGAGGCCTTCATCCTGCACTGCATTGATTTAGGCAGTGAGGACAATCAACCAGTGGATCAGCTTACCCCCAGAAATTGTGGGAGCTCCATCACTGGTGATTTTCAAGAAGAGACTGGGATGGTATAGGACCGTTCTCCTGCTTGAGCAGGGGGCTGGACTAGAAGACCTCCAAGGTCCCTTCCAGCTCTATTCTATTCTGTTCTGTTCTAGGCTGAGGATGACAATCATAATCAGAGACAGGTTCAGAAGATGGCAATAAAGATAATACATGGACTTGAGGATGTGTACTATGAGCAGAAAAAACTTGGATTATTCAGTCTGGAGTTGAGAAGCCTCAGGGAAGACATATTACGAATGAAGGCGAATATATGTGTCCCAGGATAACATTGCGGTATCTAATCTGGGTCGAGCACTGGGACCATGAGGTTTTGTCTTCCGAGCTTTTGGAATCATTCTGGGAATCATCCTCAGGGAACCTCTCTGTGTGACATATTAGCTGTATGCAGATACAGAAAGGGAAGCTAGAGTATTTGGAAGATGGAAGATCTTTCCACTGTCACAGAAACTAAGACCATAAATAATGGATACAAGGTGCAGCTATCTAAATTTTATTAAGTGTAAAGAAAAAACTTTCTTTAATTGGATTTTTGCATGTGGCAGAAGGATAAACTAGATGAAGCTTGTGGCCCCACCCAACTCCTCAATTCTATATGCTTCTGTGATTCTATACATAATTAACGCAACTCTTTTGTTTTGTACAGAGAAGAAAGAAAAGACTTTGAAGGCCCAGAGGAGACCTGGAAACAGATTGTGGCCATAGACCCAGGGATTAGTTTTATGCATCCATCCAAAGTTGGGCATACAATTTACATTTGAACAGCCTGTATGTGCATAGCCTTGTTTATTTCATCAGGAAATTCAAGGGCAGCGCTGCAAGGCAGAATACTAATATTCCTTGTTTGTGCAAACATTTGGTTTAATATATAAAATTTCAGGATTATGGCCTTGTTGTTGTACTCCTTCAACTTCATTACCTCCATTCCCCCCCAAAAAAACTTTTGATCAACATCTCTTAACTTCCCAGTTTTCTCAGCTTCAGACAAATCAGTGTGAACCTGTCTTGGGAAGGATCATTTTCTTTAACTGGTCAGTTATATTATTCTGTAGTTCCCATGAAGGTCATCACATCTTTGTTTTGTCTGCTTTGAGGTTACAGATCCTCACTGCACTTTAAACTTCATTTCATTGTGCAAATATCCCAATGTTTCTATGAAGCTCAAGGGGCTCATCCTCGATTCCCACAACAATTCTACGAAATCACGTGTACTGAGAAAGAGGGCTGATAGTCTTATGGGAAACAACAACAACAACAGCAGCAACAACAACAACAATAAAGCAATCAAAAGAAAACTGGAGAGTAATGTCATATCACTGACCATGACTTTAAGAAACTTGCCATTACATGGAGCACTTATTCATTCATTTATTTATTGGACATGTAAGAACACTGAGTGCTGAAATCTTGCAGTGGTTTATGATAAAACAAATATTTTTCAAGGCCTTTTTAACAGCTGACAAATTGGCTGATCCCCTCAACTAAGCAAGAACGGGCATATTCCAAGGACTGGTGGGATAAAGAATTGAATGGTTAGTCAATTAGAATGCTAAGCCTTAAAGCAAGCGATAAAGTCAACATCTTTGGATTTTCTCCCTCAACTTGTAGTTTGTATTCCTGCTGGCTTTTGAATTTCAGCATTCACCTCTTGACTTTATATAACTGCCTGATGCAGGTGGCATAAGCTGGTACTTTGGGAATAGCAAAGAACAAAGTCTGTACAAAGGGGCCCTTTGCTGCAATGTTCCATGGTAAACAATGAAGTTTATCAGTTCTTTGAAATATATTTGATCAAAACAACAGGCTGACATATTTCAAATTTACAGTTTCCCAGATTATAGGAAGCCAGCTGAGTGACTCTCTCTCTCTCTCTCTCTCTCTCTCTCTCTCTCTCTCTCTCTCTCTCTCTCTCTCTCTCTCTCTCTCTCTCTCTCTCTCTCTCTCTCTCTCTCTCTCTCTCTCTCTCGTCTGTCTATCCGTCCGTCCGTCCGTCCATCCATCCATGCATCATCTATTGTTTTTAGAAACAACCCAAGGCAGTGAACATATCCAACACATATTCCTCCTATTTTCTCCACAACAACAATCCTGTGAGGTGAGTTGGGCTGAGAGAGAGTGATTGGCCCAACGTCACCCAGTCAGATTTCATGACTAAGGCAGGACTTGAATTTATGGTCTTCCTGCTTTCTAGTCTGGGGCCTTAACCACTAGACCAAACTGGCCCTCATGCTCTGTCATGCTAGTCAGGCAGAAATGTCACAATTCTGGTGTTCTCACACTGGATATCTATCTTGGCCATTTGCTTTCTACTATCTACCTTGTCCATTAAGCTTGTAGCATGAGGACTAGCTTTACTACTTTTATTGATTATAGATGTAAAGTATCCTTGTGGACCTTCTGGATACTTCCTTCTTTTGAATTTATTTATTTAATAAATGTTTATCCCATCTTTATTACTTTATAAGTAACTCAAGGCAGCAAACATATATAATACTCCTTCCTCCCCCTGTTTTCCTTATAACCACAACCCCATGAGATAGGCAGGGCCAAGGGAGAAAGGGGCTGGCCCAAAGTCGCCCATCCAGTTTTTCATGCCTAAGGCAGGACTACAACTCATGATCTCCTAACATCTAGGTCAGCACGATAACCTCTACACCAAATTGATGTTTGCAGCAGATATTCTGCCATTCACCTAACATTATTAGAGGCAGGGGACAGGCTTGCTATGGAAGACAATGCACTTTGAGAGCTAGCAGTGTTGTTAATTGGGCTGCGGTAAACCAGGTTTTTACTGGCCTGCTAGAATGTAATCCTCTTGACCAATTAGAAAAAAGTCCATAAAGTCTGGAAGAGAGTGCCTGTTTGAGGCTTTTGTTATTTTCCTCCAATTTTCATCATTAAAACTAAGGCAAATAATCTGGGGTCTTTCAGATATTTTGAATTCTATTTCCATCAGAGGCAGCCAAGAATCCCACCAGGTCTTCTATCAATCTGGAGGGCATCAGATTGCCTGCTACTGCATTAAACAGCTATATAAACACCTTCCTTGGTGTGTGGACATTCATCCACACATGTTTTAGGGCCCAATTTTTAAAATAACAGCTGGTCTGGATACATTGGGACTATTCAGTGCTCTGTACAAAAAAAAGTTGACTTTGTCCTTACATAATTTTGGTGTGTGTGTGTGTGTGTGTGTGTGTGTGTGTGTGTGTGTGTGTGTGTGTAAGCTAAAATAACATGGATCTCCACAATATCTCTCTTCTCTAATAAAAACCACAGCCCTGGAAGAAACAACGAGGCTGACTCTTTCTTCCTGTGAGATTGTAATAATCTCAAAGAGTTCTTTCTATGCTTTCATTCATTCTGCTGAAATTCAAAGGCACACGAGGGACAAAAAAAAAGGCTTGTGTGTGTATTGTAGAAGACTGTGACAAATAAACAAACAAACTCAGATTCTAAACAAAACAACAACTTTCTTCTTCCTAACCAATATAAGACAGCTTTTATATCTATTCAAAACAATTTTTTTTTCTGAACCAGGTATTTTCACTCAATGGGGAATACGGCAAACAATTTCCCTGTTATTTGAAGTCTGTTCCCTTTTTGCCCTGCAGTTTCTTTCCCATATATTTAATATACACATACATGCATGCGAGCGAGCGCACACTCTTGCACACACTTCTCAGCTCTTCATCTGTGCCCGACGGCAACACTTGTTTCATCAAATTTAGATTAAAAGCTGCAATTTTCTTACGGAAACCTATACCTCCCGGGCTGTGCTTGTGGTATTCTCTCTCCCCTACTGGGCTGCCAGAGCAGCTGCTTCCTCCATTCGCATGCTATGCTATGGAGAAGATTGCTCATGAAATTGTATGCTATTGATTTTAATTCAGTCTCTGTAATCTTTCGGCTCTATCCATGAAGCTGGGGGCAGGAGTGAGGTATAATTTGCAACCCTGGAAAGGTGGCAGATTCTCTCCTCCCATCTTTTAATTGCCTGACATTAGGAATATTTATACTTAAATGTCACATCCTTGGGAAATTGGGTTATGCAAAGAAGTATCACAGCAAAGAAATCAGTGGGCTCCCTGTCAAAGCTAGAAGAGATATAGTTGGAACAACCATCTATCAAAGGAGCCTTGTGATGAATTCTAAGAATTGAGCAGAAGGGTATTTAAAAGATTTTATGGAAGGCTTGAACAGCCTTGGCCTGCTAGGTAGATGTGTGTGCATTTCAGCATGCATGCCTGTACAGGTGTGTACTATGGAGGCACACTCTTGTGTACACAGAGGATGCAATTACAAGCCAGGGGATGTGATGAATATTTATTAGGAGTATTTTTCAGATTAATTGTAATGCAAAAATGGTAGTTGGATGAATGCAAAATAAAACTTTATCATTGCAACTAGCTTGCCTTCCACTGAGGACCTGTATACTGCACGAGTCAGAAAGAGGGTGGAGAAAATATCTACAGACCCCCCCCCCACATCTTGGACATAAACTATTTCAACTTTGCATGCCAAAACAACTAGATACTGTTCTGTCTGGCCCCTCTCAGCTCATTAAAATCCACATAAATATGTCTTTAAGAGGTTTATTTAACACATTTCAAAAGGATTCACTTCAAAGCACGCTGCTGGCATTTTGCTGGCAGGAACGGCCAAGTCTCATTTATTTACATTTAGATTAAAACATGCTCTTCCCACACCTTCCAATTAACTCACTCTTTCTTTATCACATTGTCCAATACCTCATTATTCTTCCGTAGATTTCCAAAACATCAGAAGACTGAATTCAAACGCACTGCTCCAGATATCAGGCTACTCCTTGATTAACGTTGCTCGTGACAAAGGCGGAGTCTCTCTTTTCCTTTCTAATATAGTTTCCGATACGTCACTTCCCCCCATTACTTCCTTTTTCCACTTAACTGACACCTTCGCTTATCAAACCTTCGGAATCTCGGATCAAGCCATCTATCTTCTTGATCCAAATCTGACCCCTCACTTTGCGAATCTGACCCAGACTGCCTGTAAATCTCCTCCCTGTCTGTCTCAGCTGCCGGGAGGGGAAAATACCCAGAGGGGCCTGGCTGCTCTTCCTCGGCTGCCGGGAGGGGAAAACACCCAGAGGGGTCTGGCTGCTCATCCTCATCCTCTGACACTTCCCAAGCTGGTCTAGGGACACTCACAACAGATACATAGACAGGTTTTTCCCTAGTGCCATCACTCTGCTGAACACCTAATTAGCATAGTACTGTCTTATGTCTAAGGATATTTACCCATGTAGTATGTTATACTAATATTCTGCTTCTCATCTTTTCTACCACCTTCTCCATGGGTATCTTATGATTATATAGTTTGTTGTTTGAATGTGCACTGAGAGTTTATGTACCGGAGACAAATTCCTTGTGCATCTGATTACACTTGACCAATCAAGTATTCTATTCTATTATGATTATTTACTCATATAAATGGATGATATATAAACATGGTGTTGTTAAACTGGTTGGTTATGAGTTGTATATATATTGTTCATGGCACATTAATGCCTAGGAAGAGGCTAATCTTTCTTCTATTGCCACTTAGGGACTGAATATACTTACTGCAGCATGGAGTGACACCAGAAGGAGGTTACTGTCATATCTGTTTATGCAAGCAAAGTTTTTCTAAACTCTTGATGTCCTCCAGATGAGGAAGTGATGGCTGGGAATTCCAGGAGTTGTAATCCAACCTATGTGGAGAGTACCCAGTTGGGAAATGATATTCTAGACACTGATAGAATGGGAGCGGGGTGCTTACATTGCCCATGATAATTTCTCCTCTGGTTTTTACTATAGAAATTGTGCAATATTTTTATCCCTATTTACTTTCTCTCCTGGAAGAGAAAATCTTTGAAATAAAAAAAGCCTTATTTAGTCATGAAAACCTGAGCTTATGAAAGCCACTGCATATGACTCATCTGAACATCTAAACCATAGTTTGAAAGATTGGGAATGTGTCCTGGGTCTACAGTCTCTGACCTCCCTCACAACACGTTTGGCTGAGGGAATAACCTCCTGCTTCCTACAATATCCAGACCAATCATTTTTCATTCAAGGAAATTTTCAAGCCAGGATGATAAAAATAGAGATTACCTGGATGTTGCTAGACTGGGGGTTATTGTTTCCATGTATACAGGGTTGACAAATTTTTGTAATGGCAGAAGATGATGGAGTTCTACAGCAGGGAAGACTTGCGTGTGTCTTATTTATGTGGGCTGATTTATTTTAAATATGTCACTGGCTGTAGTATTTTCATCTAATATGTTACTCTCTTTCTACTACTATTGGGTTGTTTGTAATTCCTCATTGTTAGCTGCCTTGTAAAAACAATATTCCATACAATAAATAAAATCTCTGCCAGGGAACGCGTGACTGGGGCGGGCAGAGAGTTGTGTAAAGGATGGATAAGTTTTCAAGATTTTTGTCCCTTGGGCATTGCTGCCTGTTCTGCCTAGTTCGGCCCTCAGGCACTGATCTCGAAAATAGCAAACAAGGTGGTGACCTGTCTGGAGAAAAAGAGACCCCCTTCAGATTGCAGATCAGGGATGATATGATTCACTGCTTCTCTCTTATACAAAAGAAACCTTTGCACCTTGAAAATGAAATGCCAATGGGAAGATCTAAGGTTAGTAATTTCTCTAGCATATTCATTTTCTAATCCTCGATGTCCAAAATTTATTAGTGAACTGAAACCAGTGGAATTTAAGCGCTTGTTTTCTGCCGTCTTTGGTGCTCTCCGAGCTTGGTTGTTTTCATGCAGACGTTTCATTACCCCGCTTGGTAACACCTTCTATTCTAGAAGAGGTAGGGTTTGATCTCTGTTCATATACAGTGGCTTGCCTTGTCAGTATTGGGGGTGGTAGCACCTTGGTAGCTCTTTGATTGGGCTTTTGTTACTACTTGATTGTTTGACTGAGTTGGCAGCTCCTTGATGGTTGAGTTTTGTTTACTTTTTGATTGTTTGCCTGGTGTTAATCTGTGCTTGTCTAGGTGTTGATTGCTAGCCAGAAGGTGTTCTGGTCTTTTTGTTTCCCTTTTAGCTTTTTATTGTCTCTTTTAAATGGTATGTAAATGTTGTTTATCTTTATGGGCCTGTTGATGGCTGATTTGTCTGAGTGCCAAGCCTCTAGGAATTTCATAGTGTTTTTGGATTTAGCTTGATCTAGGATGGTCAGCCAAGCTCAAAGAGCATCATGGACTCCACAGTTCAACTCTGAGCTACATATATTCTCTTCTATTTGCACTTGTTCTCTGCTTCCATCTTGTGGTTTGCTGACAAAAAAGACTAGAAGAACCCTGTTGCTTAGCCTGAATTCCTTTCTTTCAAAGAAAGAGCATGTGATCAAGGCAACAGGAAGGGAAAAATGCCAACCAACCCCCCCAAAACACAAAAAAAACAAAATGTGTAAGTAAGAAAGAAATAACAATTCACAATTCTTGCATATCTCTGATTTACAAAAAATAATGATTTGATCAGGTGCCACTCTAACCTTAGAAGAAGAAGGTACTATATTAATGCATTTATTTAAGATGATCTTCATGCATCAGCTCCCTTTTTATGTAATAGTTCTATCTCCATAATAAGGTTGAGATAAGTTTCAGTCTTTGACCAGCTTTTTGGAGCATGGAAGGAGGGAAGGAATATGGATTCAAGAACGAGGATTATGAGGAGAGCCAATAACTTGCCTTCTTTGTCTCTCTTTGATTTCAGTGTTTTTCTGAGCCATGACTTCTATGTTTTACCATTCATTCCCTGCCTAAATTGACACTGAAATTAATTTAAAAATGTTTATGGCCTTAGATGAAATTGGGCTTGGTACAGATTTATAGCTAATTCAGTCAACTAGTTTGCAGAGAATGTTCTTCCTTTTTTAAAAAAAAAAATGAATTTGAACTTATCAGATCTGGCATATTTGTCAACCGGTGATATCTGCTGACCTGTCACAAACTTTCAAAATGGTTGTTTTAGAATCCATAAGTACTATAGCCTCTACCAAATCCAAATAAATAAATGCCTTTTTCATACATTTTGTAATTGCATGGTGTAAATGTATGGTGCAAAGTTTGACTCATTTATGGACTTGTATGCCAGGTGGTTTTGGGGTGCAATTCTAAGTTGGTTATGACTTTATAAATCTCTATGTAGCATAGAGGTTAACTACTTGACGGACCAGCTTCCCCTGTCTTTTTGGTCTGTGAGTTCCAACAGAGTCAGCTTAGAATAATAACTTTATTGTCACTTTGAATGTACACTAATCGGCATACATTAGAATGAAATTTCATTGCATACAGCTCTCAAAGGGTCACCACTTCCAATATGCACTACATAAATATCACAAAATAAATAAATAAATACAGAATTATGTGTATAGCCACATATATTATATAACGCAGAGAGACAACACAGTCTAGTTTGGATTATGTCTATGTGTGCATGGTGAGGAAAAAGACGGATGACAAAGGGAACAAAGCTATTATAGAATCAGGTAGTCCTGCTAGATATACTTTGAAACCTCCTCCCAGAGGGGAGCAACAGAAACAGACTGTAAAGTGGACTTGTGGGGGTCTCTAACAATGCTTGGAGCGCTAAGCACATAGCGCTTATAAGCAGCATCCTGAATATCAGGAAGCGAGCTTCCTATAATCTTCTTGGCTGTCCTTACCAATCTGTGTATGGACTTTTTATCTGAGGCTCTGCTGCCACCAAACCAGACAGTGATGCATTTTGTTAAAATACTCTCAATTGTGCCTCTGTAAAAAGTGGCCAGGACAGAAGGAGAAAGCTTGTCTTGAGTTTTGTCAACTAAACTATGACATCTAGTGGGATTTAAGAATGAGCCTTCTCTGTCACAACATGTGCCCTTTGGAGCAGTATCTACGTGGAGATTTGTAAGGCCCCTTCCCATGCTTGCCTTTGAGCAATCTTTACAAATTGGATTTTATCCCCAGATCTTGGATTAAAATGTTTGGTTAGACCTTTTTGAGTTAGGGTATCATGGTAGGATGCTACGTATATTGTCCCTCAGACAATGGCTGTTTTTACATAGTTTTTTTTTAATCTTGTGATGCCACCCAGAGTTGTTTTGAGTTGGGTAGTCTAGAAATTCAGTCCCCATTCTTTCATTCGTTCGTTCGTTCGTTCGTTCGTTCGTTCACTCATTCATTCATTCATTCATTCAATAAATAACTTAATATATATTGCAACTAAGAGAAGATACAGGAAGACTGTATCAGTGTGATTCAACAGGTGGTATTTCCTTGATTTGGGGATACAACCTCTGAACAAGGTCTCTTACAGTCTTTCACATTCGCACCTTGTAAAGCATGACAACAGTGCAGAGACTACTTTGAAAAGTCTGTGTAATAGCATTGTGCTTAATAAACTCGTGAGCAGCCCCTCTTGTTGGCTCCTATCCTGGAACTGAATTGTCTGTCCCTTTTCAGTCCCTCGCTCCTTGGATATGTGACCTAACCAACATTATTACACTTGGGTTATTATTATCATAAATCCTTCTGGTTTTAACCCGTTCCATTTACATTAAATATAGTCCCTGTTACAATTGCCTAAATGAGCTTTCAGGAGAGAAGAGCTCTTTGCATTATTTAAAGCAGGCTTAAAAATAAGGATAAAGAAGCAAATTACCTTCTCTCTCTCTCTCTCTCTCTCTCTCTCTCTCTCTCTCTGCTCTCTCTCTCTCTCTCTCTCTCTCTCTCTCTCTCTCTCTCTCTCTCTCCCTCTCTCTCTCTCCCTCCCTCTCTCTCTCTCTCTCTCTCTCTCTCTCTCTCTCTCTCTCTCTCTCTCTCTTCTCTCTCTCTCTCTCTCTCTCTCTCTCTCTCTCTCTCTCTCTCTTTGGCTGGGTGGTAGGAGAAACAAAGCCTCGTAACTCAACTTTTGCTTTTCTTTGAATGCCCTGCAATTTCCTGATAAGCTCTAATGCCATGATTCACTTATCAGTACTGTTGTTCTTATGGAAAGAGGTTAAGGTAATGGGAAGCCCATTAAAACAGAACACTCCTGTCCTGTGTAGACTAGACCAAGCAAGTCATTCCCAAGCAGATTGCTCAGAGTGGCTCCCTATGATACACAGCATTGATTCAAAGCTACTGTCTTTTATCCTGCAATGAATTTTGGAGAATTTCTTTTCTGGCTTTACCACTGTATTTCCTTTGTTGACTTTTTTGACCTCTTGTCTTCCTTATCTTGCACGCACAAGATAGAAACCTGCTAAAGAGAGAATAAAAGGATCAGTCTGCAAATGACAAACAATTGTAGCTCTTTGATCTTCTGCTTCATTAGGAACATAAGGCAGGTTGACTCATCCTGTTGTCCTTATTGTGAAGTCCAAGCTGGCCCCATTCAGACAGCACATTTCTTACTTTGGCATCAGAAATGGACTTTGCATCTTCCTCCAGCTAAAGGGAGGACCTTGAACTTAAGCAAGAGAGCCCAGAGCAAGCAGTTCTACTCTGAGGTCCAATAGAAAAACAGTGGTGATGTTTAGAAGCGACCAGGATACTGAGCAGAGTCAGCCCAGTCACAACATAGTTAAAATAGCATCAGTTGGATGATTTTAGTGTCAGGGAAGGAGGGAGATGGCTAATTGCTTTATTTATTACTATTATATTTTTTGCTATTAGGGACAGAGAGAGATGATTTTTAGCTTCTGGTACCAAAATAATTTGGTAATGAAGTGTGTGATGGGATCATTTATACACTTACGTTCTGCTCTACCCAAGGCAGCAAAATGTCTTGGCTGACCCTGAATGTGAACATAGGTTAAAGAGGGAGGTTTAAACTAAGAGTAACTTTCTCTAAGCAAGCTTCCTTTTGGAAGCTGGCCCTGTTGAGGAAAGCCTCCATAATTTACGTGTTGTACTGAGATAGTCCCAGGCCATCTTTCAGTACTCTGGGTTTTCTTTTCAATGGTGTGATTAGGGTACTGATGTAGAGGTAAGTCATTGAAATGAGTAGGAGAATTTCTACCTTAAGATCAAAAAGTTCACAGCTTTTTTGGGATTGTAACTTACTGCTGTTCAGAGGACACCTGTTAGAGGTTAAGAAGCTGCCCAATGTAGATTGATAAGCAGAGGCCTGTGTCTGAAGACTGGCAAAACCTGAAGAGATTGAAAAGTTCTTGTTAGATAGGCAATTCAGCTTCATAAGATAGAAGTGTTCCCTGGAGAGGAAACGTTGCAGATGTCACCATACTTATGTGACTAGGTGTGTCATCTATGTCACATTAACTATAACTATGATATGAGACTGGCCTTCCATAACCATCTAATTTCCAGCATAAAACAGATTCCAGTCTCTGCGTTAGTATTTTGGCCTGTTATACATATAGATTCCCATAACGTGACCTACAACTACAGTGAGAGTTAAGGATCAGTGGCTAGTAGGTAGTATGACATTGCTCAGAGCCACTGCATTGGTCTTCCTCCCATAATGCTAAGCTTGATGTTCAATTTGCAGCTAACTGGGCTTTGCTTAAAATGCTTTGTTCTATGGTGCGTGTGGCAGATTGACCTTTCATTCAATAAGCATGATAGATGAAGATGTTTATTTCTTATATTCAGAACAGGAAACACCTCATATTGATTTTACAATGCAAAATGGTTGTCTTATCAGCATTATCATATGGGATTAGCACTGAGCAGGTGTAAGGTGGAAAACATTATTAGTACCAAGAGCAACAATTTCCGTCACACCTCCTTATTTGAAAAGCTAACCATTCAGATGGAAACTGCCAAGGTCTCTAAGCATTTACAGTTTGAATGTTGAAATGCATTTTTAAAATGGCAAACAATGCTACCAAATTACAAAATCAACTGGGGTTTATTCAATAAAACATGGTTAGACAAACCATAGATTAGAACTGGGGTTTTAAACTCAAATCATCATGAGGAATAATTCATTAGCTAGCAGGCTGCAACACTGAATCATTTTCATATATTGATACAAAAGTCTTTCAATGATTGATTATGTGCCTTTGAGCCAGTGTTAACTCTTGGTGATCACATAGATAGATCTTCTTCAGGATGATCTGCCCCAGTCTGGCCTTTCAGATCTTCCAAAAGTGCACCCATCACTGCTGTAATTGACTCCATCCATCTTGCTCCTGGTTGTCCTCTTCTCTTTCTTTCCACCTTTCCCAGCATAAAAAAAATTCTCCAGAGAGCTAGATCTTTGCATAAGAGGTCTAGAAATACACAAAACCAAGGATGAAAACTCCTAGAATCCATATGGATTAATGTAAAAGGGAAAACAAAATGACACTGCTCTAGTTGTATACTACAGGCCACCCAACCAAGCAGAAGAAATAGATGAGTTCTTTGCTAATCAATTAACAAATGTATGTAGGAAACATACCACAGTAATAATGGGAGACTTTAACTATCCTGATATCAACAAACTCTGCAGCAAGTGGGAGATCAAACAGATTCCTAACCAACTTAGCCGACAACTTTGTCATCTAAAAGTAGAGGAGGGAACTAGAGGAAAAGCTATACTGGAGCTAATTCTTACTACTGTAATAGAGAAGAAGTGATAGAAGGAGTTGAAGTTGCCAGAACCTTGGGCAAGAGTGACTACATCATATTGGAATTCAATATAATGTAAACACAACAAAAAGAATATAATCCAGGCAGTGTCTTAAACTTTAAAAAACTGAATTTAATAAATTCAGAAAGATCCTAAGAAAAAAAAATCCATGGATAAAAATCCTAAAGGGGAAAACAACTCAAGAAGCATGGGATACACTGAAAAATATGGTCATAAAAGCTCAGTCCAACACAATACCACTGAAAAAGAAAAACAAGAAATTCAAGAAGAAACCAGTATGGTTTCACAAAGATCTCTCTTATATCGGAAAGACAAAAAGGATAAGTACAAAAAAAAATGGAAAGAGGGACATATAGGCAGATAGCTTGAATCTGCAAAGATGAAGTCAGGAAATCAAAGGCTGAGAACGAACAAAGAATTGCAACAGAAGTCAAAGATAATAAAAAAAGTATCTTTCAACATATAAATAACAAAGAAAAAAGTCGAGGAAACAGTTGGTCCACTAAACTCGGCTCCTGCCAGGGAAGCTCCTTCCCCGAAGCCTGCAATTGCTCAGAGCCCATCGCAAAAGGTGCTGCTTCCCTGGCAGGAGCCAAGTTTGCAAGCCTCATTGGCAAGCCGAGAAAACCGAAGGTCCGGAGGGTTCCCTCCTGCTTTCGGGGTTTTTCTCGCCTGCCTGCCCAGGTGGAGAGCCCGTGCCTCCCCTTCTCCTGCGGCTGGGGAAAGAGGGCCGGCCCCGAGCCTGTCCTGGAGGACTTTTTAGTCCCCGGATACCCCCCACCCCTCCCCCGTCAGCCCAGGACCAGGCACTGCAGCTCCGCATCAGGAGGGAATCATCCGGATCTTCAGTTTTCCCAACTTGCCAATGAGGCTTGCAAACTGGGCTCCTGCCAGGGAAGCAGCACCTTTTGGGACGGGGTCTGAGCAATTGCATGCTTCGGGGAAGGAGCACGGAGACCTGCAAACAGTCAGGCAGGCAGGCAGATGCTGGGCAACACGAATTAAGCGACGATCAAAACCCCGAAACCTTTTGCGTTTATTTGCAAAGAAGCAGTGAAAGCCGGTCCAGCTGGTCATTGGGGTGTGGAACTGGGCTGTGGATGCCAGGCCTTGCTCACTGGCAATGCTGGAGCCTCCCACACCAACCAGTAGGTCTTCCGTGCTGCTCCGCTCGGACTGCCGGCTTCTTGCTAAAGGGCTGTCTCCCTCCAGAGCTGTCTTTCTCCCCCCCCTCGTCTATGTCGAGCCCATGGCGAACAGCGTCCCACGAACCAAAGAAGTTGAACCAATCAATTCAAACTTCTTTTGTGAGATGTTTGAATTGATTGGTTCAACTTTTTTAGTCCTATTTTTTTTGGCACTGCACGTGGCTGGGAGCCACAGAAGACGGCCAAAAGAGCCGCATGTGGCTCCGGAGCCGTGGGTTGCTGACCCGTAGTTTAGCTGGACTCTTGCTCACATTCCCCCTCCCAGCATCATCTAACTCTAAAAGCAAAAAGTAAAAGATGGCTACATTTCTATTTGTTGTCAATACAAAAACATCTGATGTTAGCAATGTTGACAGTTATAACTATTAGCCAGCATGGGTTTGCTAAAAACAGATCATGCCAAACCAATCTTTTATTAGTAGACCAGTGAAACGTTGTGGACATAGTATATTTAGACTTCAGTAAGGCATTCGACAAAGTAGATTACAATCTACTTCTTGGTAAACTAGAAAAATATTGGATAGACAGCATCACCACCAGATGGATTTGTAACTGGCTGACAAACCATACTCAATGAATCATCCTTAATGGTACTACCGGTATATAGGCTCCGTGAAGCATTAGTACCGCTTTATAAAGCCTTAGTAAGACCACACCTGAAATATTGCATCCAGTTTTGGTCATTACATTACAAAAAAGATGTTGAGACTTTGGAAAAAGTACAAAGAAGAGCAACTAAGATGATTAAGGACCTGGGGAATGGTTGCAAGAATTGGATATAGTCAGTCTACAGGAAAGAAGGGCTAGGGGTAGCAGTTTTCCAATATTTGAAGGCCTGCCACAAAGAAGAGGGAGTCAGCTTATTTTTCCAAAGCACCAGAAGGCAAGACGAGAAACAATGGATGGAAACTAATCAAAGAGAGAAGCAACCTGAAATTAAGAAGAAACTTCCTAACAGTGAGAACAATTAACCAGTGGAACAGCTTGCCTTCAAAAGTTGTAGGTGCTTCATCACTGGAGGTTTTAAAGAAAAGACTGGACAGCCACCTGTCTGAAATGGTATAGAGCAGCGGTTCTTAACCTATGAGTCGCGACCCCATTTGGGGTCGAACGACCATTTCACGGGGGTCGGCAAACAACGCAGTCCGCCATTTTATTTTCCCCTTTTCCTTAGCTGTGCTTCGCCATTTTTTCCCTTTTCCTTAGCTGTGCTACTCCCTCTTATTCTATTGGCTTTTGAAAGCCAATAGAATAGACTCTCTTGAATAGAGTCTAATTCTATTGGCTTTCAAAAGCCAATAGGAATTGTCTAGGCTGTCTCCGCCCTGCTGAGCCCTCCAAAACTCCCAGTCTGCAAACGGTGCTGCAAGTTGTCTGCAGCGAAGGCGAGCTCTCCGGAAGTTTCCACCCCTCCCTGCTGAGAACTACAAAAACTGTAAGTAAAAGAGGGCCAGGGGTGGGAGGTGGGAGGCCGGCTGGCGCAGGAAGGGTTTTTGCCATGCGTGGGGCCCGGCGGGCGTCTTACCTCCCTTGGGCTGGGCCAGCTGGTGGCCCAGCCCGTGGTCGCCCTTCACCATCACCACCGCAGCCGGCCAGGAGCACCTGAGCACCTGGGCCTGCCTGCCGCTGCCCCAAATGGGCAGTGGCCTATGCCTTGGCCGGTGCAGGGGGCAGCACCGCGCATGCACGGGGTAGCACCGCGCATGCGTGATGTGGGCCGTTGCGGCGGGCACAGGGAGGGTTTTTGACGCGTGTGGCAAGGCTAGTGGGGCAGCAGCAGGTGCAGGGAGGTTTTTTGGCGCGCGTGGGGCCCGGTGGGTGTCTTACCTCCCTTGGGCTGGGCCAGCTGGTGGCCCAGCCCATGGTTGCCCTTCACCATCGCCGCCGCAGCCGCCCAGGAGCACCTGAGCACCTGGGCCTGCCTGCTGCTGCCCCGAACGGGTGGCAGCCTACGCCTCGGCTGGTGCAGGGGGCAGCACCGCGCATGCACGGGGTAGCACCACACATGCACAATGCGGGCCGTCGCGCCATGCATGCGCGGCACAGGTCGGGGTCGCAGCCTGAAAAAGGTTGAGAACCGCTGCTATAGAGTCTCCTGCTTGAGCAGGAGATTGAACTAAAAGACCTCTAAGGTCCCTTCCAGCTCTATTCTGATTGATTGATTAATTGTATATGATAATTTCAGTCTGGTCATTTGCGCCTTGAGTGAGAACTATGGGTTGATATGTACTATGTTCCTTTGTTTGTTTTCTTAGCTATTCATGATATTCTTAGGAGTCTTCTCCAAGAGCAAAGTTCAAAAGCATCTATTTTATTTCTGTCCTGTTTCTGCAATGTCCAACTTTGGCTTTCAAGAGATATCATAGGAAAGACCTTTGCTGCATATTTCCAATTTTTGTAGACATAGAAATATCATAGCATCGGAATATATTTCCCAGACCTGTTAGGGAGAAAACCATGTTACCTACCCTGTTAGTCTGTGGCATATTTCTTGACTGATGATTCTGTTGTGTCCTGAGCCTGCAAAAGCAGGCTCGGGACGTTGCATTGGTCTCGGGCATTCCAAAAGCTGCCCGGGACCAGACAGAGCGGCGCCAGCCTTGTGCACATGCGCAAGGCGCGAAAATGCTCTATTCTATTGGTGGACGTTGTCCGGGTTCCTGGCCATATAAAAAGGCCTGTGTGCCTTTTGTTGTTGTTCGGGTGTTGTTAGAAAAAGAATAAAGAGTTGTTTAACATCGCCATGTGTCTTCATCATTCGCATGCGAACGAAGTACTTAACAGATTCCTTTACTATTAATTAAAGAGCAGAAACTATGCATCAATTCTCTATCTTCATTATCAATTCTAAGGCTGGATGCTCTATCTGTTGTCATTAGTTTGGTCTTCTATATATTTGATCCCATTTTTTTTCCACTCTGCTCCTTGACTTTAATTATAAAGCTTGCAATCATTTACATTTTCAGCTATCACCAGCATAGCACAATTATTGATGGGTTTTTTCTTCCAGTTTTTAAACCAAGTGTGTTTTCTTCTGATCCATTTTCTATGTGCACGTTTCTTAAATAGGCTGAACCAATAAGGCAGGGGTTGAAGTCCACAAGTCTTAAAGTTGCCAAGGTTGAGAACCCCTGCGGAATAAGGAGAAATAAGATTTCCTTCTTTTGCTGACCCGGAGTCTGCTTTGCCATACTCTCTCCAGACAGTGTCGCTCAGTCCTGTCCGTGGGTTTTACATGAGGACATTTTACATGAGGACAATGAGATATTCTAGGATTCCCATTTTCCTAAGATCAACCTAAATTTTAATAGGATCAACACAACTGAAGGCCTACATCTGTAGCCAACGAAATACATATTTACTTTTTTTGTACTCAGTGGCTTTCTCAACTGTCCAGCATGCATCAGCAGTACAGATAATCCTTGATTCATTTACTGACTGTTCAAAGTTACGACAGCATGGAAAAAGGGGACTTGTGTCTTTTTTTCCCCGCACTTGTGACCGTTGCAGCATCCATGGTTATGTGATCAAAATTAGGATGTTTGGCAACTGGCATGTATTTATGACGGTTGCAGTGTCCTGGGATACTGTAATCCCCTTTGGCCACCTTCAGACAAGCAAAGCCAGATTCATTTAACAACCATGTTACTAATTTAACAACTGCTGTGATTCACTTAATAACAGTGGCAAGACAGGTTGTAAAATGGGGTAAAACCATTTAACATTTGTCTTGCTTAGCAACAGAAATGTTGGGGTCAATTGTGTTCGTACATTGAGGACTACCTTAATATAGATGACTGTGATTGTGTGTGAATGATGACTGTGATTGTGTGTGAATGATGAATGTGTTTGGGGGGGTCTTTTTAAATGTTTTGTAGATTTGGTTTTAGATTTTTTTTTTAATGTTGAGATGTTGTTTTTTTGTTTATGTTGTTAGCCGCTCCGAGTCCTTTGGAGAGGAGCGGCATAAAAATCTAATTAAAATAAATAAATAAATAAATAAATAAATAAATAAATAAATAAATAAATAAATAAATAGCTTATTCCTTAGCTAGTTTGAACATCTGGCATCCCACGCTCTAGGTAAATTTCTAATCTGCTTTGAACAATCCAAAGTATTATTTTGCCACTTTATGACAAGTCTGCATATTCTGATAAGTTTCCTTTCTTTGATGATGATGATGATTAACTACCAACTCCAGCAGACTCTGTTAGTATACAGACTGTCCTGCTCCAATCTGTGAATCATTGTCATTCTCCAAATTAATTGATTTACTAATAAAAGTAAAAGTAAAAGAAGTAGAAGGTTTAAATGATTCTTCTTCTGTTGCTTGTCTTAATTTCATATATTCCATCAATTCCTGTAGCCTTCTGCCATGGTAATAGATGATCTTTAGGCCTTTTAAACAGTTTTTTTTTAAAGAAAGGGAATATATTTTAAGATAACTTTGATGTTGACATCCCTACGGTAAAGAATTCCACAAACTTTATTTGGTCTGAATCAGTGACAGATAGTCTTCGATTTACAACAATATTGGAACTTGGAATTTCTGTTTTAAGACATGCTGATTGTAAGCCAAGGCACCCACATGACTGACCTGATTTTGCAATATTTTTGTGGTGGTCGTTAAACAAATAATGAGGTAGGCATTAAGCCAATCCATTCCTTCCTATGGGTGGTTTTTGTCAGAAAAGGTTGAAAACAAGCAAGAAATATCGTAAATTGAGGTCAGGTGACCACAGAATGCGGCAACCAGAAATAAAGGTGAGCTGATTGCCAACCCCCTCAAATGTGGTCATGTGACCATGAGGGAGATGCTGCCGTAATGAACTGGCTCATAAGTAGCTTTGAGGGGTCCGTTGTAGCTTCAAATGGTCACCCAGAGACTGGTTGTTAAGTGATTTTAGCTTAGAAATTTTACGCTAAAATCTCCTGAATTTGGCAATCTTTTAGAAGATTTTCCTTGGGGTTTTTTTTTTTACTGTTTCGATTTTTCCGTTTTTAATTATCTCACTATAGTTATCATTATAATACTGCTTGCTCTCTGAAATTCCTTTGTAAGATTCCTTCCTGAGATTTTTTCTCTCTCTCTTTCGTGGGTCTGGTTTCTTTTCTCTTCTTGACAATTTCCACCATATTTTTTTTCCTGACATTCAGTTTGTTTTCTTCTTTTTCTTGTTTTTTGGCGTTCTCTTTTCACATACATCCCTAACAATATTTTTGATTTCATTTTGTAATCTCCCTGGTTCCCTGTTTAAAGAGATTCAGTGATTCCTGAGGTTCTCCTTTAAGATGGTGGGTATTTGCTGAAGATTATAATGTGGAAATTGATTGGCTTTGTTTCTTTGCTTTTGCTTGATTTGGAATTTGCATATGAGCAGTTAGTGATCTGTTCCATGATCATTTCCTTCTAACTGAGCTGTTCTCCCTCCTTGAAACAATAATACAGTCAATTTGGTTTCTTTGTACTCCATCTCACAATATCCATTTATATACAGTATGTTGTTTTGGTTGTTTGAAGAGTGTGTTAGCAATGAAGAAATAATTGGGTTGGCAGAAATGGCTAAAATCTCCTTCTGCTTCATTTCTGTGAAATAGTAAGATTTGTTTTTGTTGCTATTTCCAACTTCGGCATTTGAGTCTCCAAAACACAAGCAGCACATCTTGCTTCAATATTCTGTAGATTTCAGATTGAACTTGACCATAAAACTCATCAATCTTATCTTCTTCTGCATCGGTGGTAGGAGCATAATCTTGCAAAACTGCCATATTAAAGAGCTGGCTATGAAATCTAATTGGTATTATTCAGTCTTTTGACTGCACTCTACCAAAGTACTCCTTTTGCTTCTTTGTTTTTCATGTCCTCAGGAATAAACAATGATATTCTGTATGAAATTGTCTAATTCCATTCCAGTTCAGTTCTCTGAAGCCTAGTGTATCAATGTGGAGTTGATTCATTCTATCTTTCCCTGGACTACATTTTCCCATCTTCATGCTTTGTACATTCTTTGCTCCTACTGTAATTTAGCCTTTGCAACTTTGGATTCTGTTTTCTTGCTGTGGCAACATCAACAATTATGCACCCCAAGTCTTTAATCTAGCCACACCATAAACCCATTAATACTCCAAAAGATCTTTGGCTCTCTTGTAAGTGTGTTAAGTGTCATCAGACCTGAGGGGATAGTCATCTAGCACATGTATTATTACTGCATATTGTCTATTCAAGTGGTTTTCTTGCTAAAATACAGCAGTGGCTTACCATTATCTTCTCTGGTACAGTATGAAACAATGCCTTTGTAGCCGGCATTTTCGTATGTCACTAAAGTCCAGTTTAAGTGTCTGTTTGCTTTAGCTGGAAAGCTGGGATAATTTTCATAGCTTGGGTGACTTTTCCAAGAGTATATTTTGTTGTATACTTCCAGTGTTCTTTTTTTTTTTTTTTGAAAAGTTTTATTAATTTTTATGGGGTTAAGGATAACATAGGGTCAGGGTTGGGGTTGGGGTCTGAGTTAGAGTTGGAGTCAGGGCTAGGGTTAGGACTGGGGTTTCCCCCAGTAACATTTTCAATATTTAGCAAACAGCATATTGTCTGGGTACATATATTTAAGCAGCAATAATAGATATAATATTAGATGATAACAATAAGTATAGTTAATTATCTTAAACAATATTAGGTCATCACTCCATGTCATCCTTCTTACTAGTATGTATTCGAAGTTACATATCACACTCCTTTCTCTCTGAGTTGTTTTTCTAGCCATTGATAAAAATTATCCCCCGTTCTAAAATAAACTGAGTTTTCTTTCTCTTTAATCTCTAATATACTTCTTCATTCATCACGCCATGGCCAACTTACCACAGCCAACTTGCCGTGGCCAATTCATCACAGCCAACTTGCCATGGGCCAACTTGCCATGGCCAACTTAACTGCAGGACAATTTGCCACAGGACAAAAGTTACATAATATCAAAGAAATGATGGAATAGAATCATTAAAGAAACGATGCAAGAGGAGGGACAAAATGAAATGTGAATGACAAAAATTAAAATATTTTTAAAAATTATTTTAAATAATTAAATAAAATTGTTGAATTGTCCCGCAGTGGGCTGTCCCATGGCGAGCTGGCTGCAGTGAGTTGACCATGGTGAGTTGGCAAGTCGCCACTCCCAGGGACACCCTATTGGCATGTAGACACAGCATAGCAGGATTCGAGGAATACAAAAGTCTTTAGCAAGTAAAAAAAGTGTGGTCAGCCATTAACCCTAAATATAGTAAATAAGGAGCATTTTATTGTGAAACAGAGCTACTTGCAAAATAGAACAATGAAACAGAACCGTATCATTTAGGCTACTTAGCTGGCAGTGATTTTCATTAGCTAAAATACCAGTATTTGGATTTATTACTAAGGATTACGTAAATATTCTTTCAAGATTGTATCTAAGAAGGATATAAGTTAGGAAACCTATCCCACAAAACCTGTCTCAAAACCATTTTTCTTTTTCCTCCCTTTGTTGAGCCAAACAAGTTTCTTTTCTTGTTGTGTTCCTTTCTCCTTGCTCATAGCTAGCTGTCTTTTCCACTTTTTCAAATTCAGCCCTCCTCTTTGGATCCCTGTTTCTTCTTTCCTTAGGCATCTCCCGGCTTTTACCCTGTGTTCCTTAGCCAAGCTAAACCTCTCCATTCCCCATGCTCCGACAGCCCAGGGCTGCATCTGAAGTAGCACCTGTTACAAAGTGAGAATAGGCAAGGTTCCTAGACAATGAGACTGCTCAGTGCCAAGGGCCTTGGGGCTCTGGCTGTGTGGTCTGGCCCCCTTGTTGCTGTGTGGTCTGGCCCCCTTGTTGCTGAATAAGGAGAATTGTTGGTATGATTCTATTTGGCTGTTGTCCAGACTGTGTATCTATGAAGTGCTTGGCACATTGATCTTTCCAGGCAGCGTAGCAAAATACTGGGGCCTTTAGAAAATGATTTGTAGGGCGACATGTGGCCCATGGGAGCAATATTGAGGCTACTGTCTATGGAAATTCTCAGTCATCCAGGTCATGGTTGTCCAAAAGGGTGCTTTTTCAAAAGGCAATTGAACTTTGTTTTTCCTTGATGATGTTTCTCTTCTCATCCAAGAAACTTCTTCAGTTTTGAGACCACTAGTTTAGACTCATGTAATGTTGCGTGTGTGTGACTAAACTCTTTTACCATTGAAGTGAGATTTTCTCCTGAGTAAGTGCAACCTCATTGGATTATGTAGCTCATACTTAGTGTGAGTAAACTTATTTTTCTGTCTTAGGGCACTTTCTCCCTCCCGCCCTGTCTTTCTCTCTCTCCTGTACTTTTGGATGTAAAATTTTGATACTTTGATACAAGTGTGTAATTTTTGTTCAGGTGATGTCCAAATGATGTCGTAAGACTGAGAGGTAAATTATTTTTGCACATCAAGGTTTGATTGGCCAATTCCTAGTTTGTTTTCCTTGTTTTGTAGCTGCTGTTAACTGTACCTTAGGGATTTATTACAAACATGGGTAAGGTTCAGAAATAAACTAGGAACACATAATAAAATTACAAATAAATAATAAGTTGCTGTTTACATATCTTATTAGGGCATTGTTGCAATTAACCAACCTCGAACAATAGTTCCAAATTCTGCTCTAATGACCTAAAACTATGATTTGTGCCTATCACGCTGAGCTAGAAGCAAACCACAATGAGTGAAATGTGTCAGAAGATGAATGGCTTTGATTCCAAAAGACATTGACTGTATATAGGTTTCCTTCAAGAAAAACCTTGCATCTCTAAACGAACTTTATGTACATCCCACATTGCTGAGCAGCATTTACATAGAGACTGGGCATTAAAGCTGAGAGGCCGAAAAAACTTTTTCCAGGTTTTTCCTTACCTTTTGTTATGATCCAAACAAACCTAGCTGAGGTATCAATCAAAGCATTCTGTGTCAGCAGGGCTTCCCACCCTAATGATAGGTGACATTTAATTTTATATTTTGTGTCTTTTAATAAGATGAGAAAGTTTTAGTGAGGTTATCATATTATATTTGTGTACTCTATTCAATACTTGAATTGGGGAGGCAAAGTAAATATATTCTACAAAAATACATAAATAGGCAAATCATCAAAAATAATGAAGTGGGTGCTGCTGCCAATCTGACAGGCCTGAAAATATTGAAATTTTTGGAGTTCTAGCTTTTTATTCTATACCATGATTTTGCAAGGCCTTTCTGTTTTATTTGTGCTTGTGGATAGCGAGTAACAGACCCATGTCCTACAGCTTCCCATTGAATGGCCAAAATTAAAATAGCTTGAAAGGTCAGAGAACAAAAGGATTTTGCTCTCTGTGACCATTTTTCTGCTTAAAAGAATCTCAAGGAGAGTATTTTTGTAATTTTCTTTTGACAAAACAAGTTTTTTAATTGTGTGATTTACTTATCTCGTCTGAGATTGCTTGATATACTCTGCTGCTTTTTAATTGCTTGAAAAGTTGAGCAGTTTTTCATGTTTTAAGGAGTGCTGAATTGTATAATTAAAACACTAACAGTGTAAATCAACAGTGCAGAAGAAAGACAGCAGAGAATTAAGCAAGCTTCTTGGCATAATAATAAAATCAAACTGGCATGAAAAAGGGCCCATTAGAGAAGAGATGCTGAATACTAATCCCCCCATGGAGGAGGTGAAGGTAGAGTTAGACGAGTGAGAGCATTAGGAAGATCCCAGTAGCAGCAGAGCGAAAGAAGGGGAGGGTTAGCGGCAGAAGTCAAAACTGAGTAGCTGAAGCTTACACATCGTGAAAAGTGAGCAAATGGTGACAGCATATGGTGGCAAACAGGATATGACATAGAAATTGCTTTTAATTAGGAGTTGCTTTGGGTTGTGGAATCACATCTCTGGCATGCTGAGGTCCAGATGCTGCTAGAAATTGGATTGGAAATGATGGCAGCCAAAGTTGATTTCCCTGCTGTTTAGCTGCTGCGTTCTTGGAGGACAAGGCAGCTTCATCAGCAGCGAATGGGCTTAAGGGGCAATTAGTCAGATTTAGGTTCAATAGCAGACAGGTCTTAGCAGTTCGCAGGCTTGCTCTAAAGCTGGTCTGGAGAGGCCACAGGTCCCCTTGACTGCATTTCACTTTATTGTTGTTGTTTTTTTTAACAGAAGCAACAACATCACACAAACAAATGGGCAATCACCTGCTGTCAAATTATTCATAGGCTTTTTCCTACAAAGTCTCAATTACAGGTCATAGTCATGGATCATGGACAGCCATATCTGTAACATTCTTCATCTTAAATGAGGCACAATTCATTAGGTCACTTTACTAAGGAACCAAGCATTTCAAAAAGGGTTTTTTTGCACTTTCTGAGTCATTATTTAGTCTTACCTTTTTCACTAACAACTAATATTGTACACCAGGTAGGGGCAATAACCTCAAAGATATAGTCAGCCTTATCTTCCCTCTGACTGGGATTGCACAACAGGGTTACTGATATAACATATTTTATGGCTTTGTGCTCCCACCCCCTCCCACAAAACCAAACCAAGATAAAATTAATCAAGCTAAACATGTTGTGCAAATGCAGCCACTAAATTTTAAATAGTTTTCTTTCTTTAAAAGTGGGGTAGGGGGAACCTGGCTGACAACATTAATCTTGGGCTATAAATCTCCCAAGAGCATTGCAGATTACATGTTTTTTCCTGAATCTATTTTAGAAGCTTGTTTGTTTATTTATTTAAATTCATATAGCCGCCCATCTCACCATAAGTGATTCTGGGTGGCGCACAACAATCAAATCGAATCAAATCTAATAAAAACAATATCACTGCTTCATTTGATTTTTGTAATACCTGCTCTATATTTTCTCCTTGTCTTCTTGCTGTATATTCTTTACCTTATCCTGATTTCCTTGTCTTTGGAAGAAGATGGTGCCTGTTTTCATCTTAAGAATTCTGAATCACAGCTTCTATGCCCACCCATCTCCGTGAAGGACTGAGTGGGAGAGGCATATTAATTGGAAGATGTGTTCCTTAACTTTTGCAATGTATTACTGGTGAAGAGTCTGAGATGGTTAGACATAAGCTGGGCTGCAGAAGGTCCTAAGTTCTGTCTTTGGCTTCTCTAGGTAGGTGTGAGAAAAACACCAGCTTTGAACCTAGAGAATCAATGTTACCGTAGTTAACACTGAGAATACTGAACTGGTGGATCAACAGTCATGGTTGTTACATCCTCTGTAGGAAGCTTTGATTGCAAAACCTGCAGCTTGAAAGAGAAGAGATGAAGAACAAGGCTGGCCTCTGGTATTTATTAGACTTGTCCAATGCATATTGTTCAAACAGTTGTTGACCATTTTTTGAACCAAATATAGATCATTTCAGTGCCCTTCTATTCAAATTCTAGGGATCATAAATAGGGCTTTTTTTTTGGTCATAGAACGCCCAGAACTGAGTTCCGGCACCTTTTTTTGGATGGAACCTTGTAGAGTAGGCAAGGTGGGTTGCATGACATATGTGGGTTTTGTTTTTTGTTTTTTGTTTTTTTACAAAAAAAGCACTGGTCACAAATCTGATCAGAGGTCATCCATCTGGAGTTCTAGTGTAAGGTGGCAAGGCTTATGATTCAACTCTTCCTACCTGATTGACACCTGCATATGGATCTGCCTGTCTCCATGTTATCCACACCCTTCTTCTGAAAAAAAAAAACCTAACAAGTCAGGGATGTACAGTATATGTCAGTAAAAAACACATCCTTTTAATTTTTCACATTGGTAAAAAAAAATTCCAGTCTGGTTGATGTTTTTCTTTTTTCAAAAAAAAAATCTGTGGTAAAAAATTGTCACTGTTTAGGTTTACAGTTTTTCTTAATATACTAATATTTTGCATGCAACTTTCTTAATTTACATAACTGATAATGTAAATTGGACAAAAAGTATTTTAATGCAAATTATCTTGGGGGTTATCCTTTGACACATAAATTTCTCTGATATAGGCTTTTCAAATGTAAATTCTGTGGATCTAAGCTGTTTTTAAAAATATAACTAATGCGGTGTATATGCAGTTTTCAGTAGCATGCCTTGTTTTCAGATGTGGATGTTTTTCTGTGGATTTTTACTGAGGGGAAAAATCCATGAGTAGACTTCATTTATCGCTAATATTGTGCTGTGTCAAAGTTCAGCAAGAGCAGACCTCCCCATTTGCTCCCAATTGACTCTATTAAATGGGTACTTTCACATCCCTACTAACTATAGTATGATGGTGTTTACAACTCATTGTTCTGTCCTCGCTACACATTACTCTGTGTGCAGCTTGACATTATGCAATTATGCTCCAAAATTAGAGGCTGAAGTCACTAGAAAAAAAATCCATTGGTCACTTTTGCGGAAAAATTCACTTGCAATTTAGTGAGTTAATTGTTATGATGAGTGTTCTGTCCTCACCACACATTACTCCATGTGCTGCTTGACATGCAGCTAAACCCACCTATACTCCAATAAAACAGACTGTGTGCGTAGATCTGGATGCTTTATTAAAGGAGCAGTCTCCAGCATATAATTTGTGTATATGCTGTTGTTGTTCTCTGGCCCCATCTAGTGACCGGGGCCAAATAACAATCTGTATTGTTTGGAAGCTGACCTGGTCCTTTAAGGCAGGGCTTTTCAACCAGTGGTACAGGTACCACCTGTGGTACATTGGCACCTGGCAGGTGATATGCAACCATCCTAGAAAAGTGGTAGCAGGGGAGGGGAATGAGAGCGCCGCCGGGCAGGCAGGCAGGTGTCTTGCTCGGCTGTGCCTTGGGGGGCACTTTTTCAGTGCCATTGTAACTTTGAACAGTCACTAAGCGAACTGTTGTAAGTTGAGGACTACCTGTACTTTATCACTTTTTTCCTTTTTTTTTTGGGTCATCATGTTTTTGACACCTTGCTAGGCGATTGGTGGTACTGGGATATTGCCATATCCTAAAAGTGGTACAATGGGTGAAAAGGTTGAAAAGCTCTGCTTTAAGGGTCATCTACCCATCAACCCTCACTCCAAAACAAGTGCATCCTGGGATGCCAGACTTCATTTCTCCATTTAGCATTTGGAAGAAACAGAAGCACCAGGAAGAATCCAGCCTAATCTTTGGCACACATTCATCTGAGGACAAAAATCCACATCCCATACACACAGCATCACTGGTGAGATTTAGATTTATCTGTATTTGTTAATTGTTATGCTCATCAGCAACTCAACACTGCTTATTTTATATTTGAGTATCCCAGTTTCATCCATCCTGTTGCTTTAATAAAGAATCCAGATCTATGCACACAGTCTGTTTTATTGGAGGATAGGTGGGTTTAGCTGCATGTCAAGCTGCCCATGGAGTAATGTGTGGTGAGGACAGAACACTCATCATAACAATTAACTCACTAAATTACAAGTGAATTTTTCAGCAAAAGTGACCAATGGATTTTTTTCCTAGTGACTTCAGCCTCTAATTTTGGAGCATAATTGCAAGGAGTAGGGCAGAAGCTGCCAAGCTAGAGGGCTGAATCAGCAGAGGAAAAATTTGCAACGTTACTAATACTTGAGGAATAACCACTTGAGAAATTCAGAGTCCCCTCAAAGTTGATTGGGACTTGAACAAAGTTTCCTTCAGCCATGCAACTTCCACCCTTGGAAAATCAAGATGTGGATATAACTACAACCTTACTCTGCAACTTGTTTTAGTTTTTTATAAATTGAAAAAAAGTGACTGTTCCATTGGAAACTCTACTGGAGGGCAGATTTAATTATCACCACTGTCACTATCTTGTGGGACATATTAGAAAGTATTCTTAAAATATGGGTGTTATTCTATAATGGGATTGAACCTTACAGAGCTTGTGGGAAAAGCTGGGCAAAAACTATTGTAAGTGAAATTCTTGGTCTATTTCAGCATGGTTGAACTATAATCTATGATTGTAGCATCTTTTTCTTTATCACAAAGCAATCTTCTCACATAACTAAATTTCATATCCCTTTGGAGGTCAGCCATATCTTCCCTTCCACCCCCTGGACGTCCAACTCTTGCACGTTAATCTACTGAATCTTTAAACTTACTCATAAAACTATAAACAGATAGTTTTAAAGAGCAGGATGACATGACAGTATGAAATGGCATTGCCCACAAAATCCATGTTCACTGTGTCCATGTGATGTGCAAGGCATATTTGGGAAATGTTGAAATATAATTAGTTTTTCCAAAACAGGACTAGTTATAGTAATAGATTGGTATATATTTTGATTTGATTGTTGTATATACCTCAAACTGATCATAAGCAACATTTTGAATCCTTCTGACTAGGTTTTGATCCATATCTTGCTTTAAAAACCATTCAAGGAGATGGATTGTTTGAAAGGAAGAAAAAAGGAGGAATCAGGAAAGTGGAAGAAAAGTTTTTTATTGGGAGTTTAGCTGCTCTCATGGCATATTTACTTTTCCATTCCCAAACATCTGAAGCCAAGACTAAGGCTAGCAGCAGCAAATATTTTTCCTGCCACAAAGTCCATCTCATGACTTCTCAGAATTCACGTCAAAAGTAATACCAAACTGTGACAGTCAAGGAGCCATATTTTACACACCTAAAAATTCATCTCAGCAATGAATGCTCTGTTTTGAGAAAGGAAAATGGCTTTTTCTGTGTGGAAAAATAAATATTTGAGACAGGTAAGAGAAAAAAACTGAAAGAAAACTGGACAGCCACTGGTCTGAAATGGTACTGGGCCTCCTGCTTAAGCAGGGGGTTGAACTAGAATAGATCCCTTCCAGATCTATTCTGATTGATTAATTGATTGATTGGTACTATCTTCTGAACAGTTGAAAGGCTTTGAAATGGAGAGACTGTGCACCATAAATGAAAAATAAACATGCATTTATTGGCCAGGATTTTTAAGCATAGTTTACCGAACAAACCATAGAAGTCAAATCAAATATCACCATCAGATGGATTCGTAACTGGCTGACCAACTGCACTCAGCATGTGGTCCTCAATGGAACTGCATCTACATAGAGGGAAGTATGCAGTGGGATACCCAGGGCTCATTTTTAGGCCCAGTACTCTTCAACATCTTCATAAATGATTTGGATGAGGGGATAAATAGGGAACTCATCAAATTTGCAGATGACACCAAGCCGACAGGAATAGCCAACTCTCCAGAAGACAGGCTTAAGATACAGAAGGGTCTTGACAGACTTGAACATTGGGCACTATCTAACAAAATAAAATTCAATGGTGAAAAAAGTAAGGTTCTACATTTATGAAGAAAAACCAAATGTACAGGTACAGTATAGGTGGCACCTCACTCAATAATAGTAACTGTGAGAGGGATCTCGGAGTCTGAGTGGACATTCACTTAAATATGAGCCAGCAGTGTGCTGCAGCTGCCGAAAGAGCCAACACAGCGCTAGGCTGCATTAACAGAGGGATAGAATCAAGACCACATGAAATATTAATTGGATATCTAAAAACACTACACCTAATTCGCTGGCAATTTTGGTGGCCGGGATTGAAACGGGATGTAGAGAACTATGTCAGGAGTTGTGCTGTATGTCCCACCATGAAAAAAATCCCAGGGAAACAGCCTGGACTATTACAACTGGTGGCGGACCCTTCTCAATCATGAGAAGAAATTGCTATGGATTTTATAGTAGACCTACCTGAAAGCAGGTATGTCTAGTTTAATGAAAAGAAAGACTAAGGCTGACATGATAGCAGTGTTCCAATATCTCAGAAGTTGCCACAAAGAAGAGGGAGTCAAGCTATTCTCCAAAGCATCTGAGGGCAGGACAAGAAGCAATGGATGGAAACTAATCAAGGAGAGAAGCAACCTAGATGGAAGAAGAAATTTCCTGACAGTTAGAACAATTAATCAGTGGAACAACTTGCCTCTAGAAGTTGTGAATGCTCCAACACTGGAAATTTTTAAGACGAGATTAGACAACCATTTGTCTGAAATGGTATAGGGTTTCCTGCCTAGGTAGGGAGTTGGACTAGAAGACTTTCAAGATTCTATTCTATTCTATTCTATTCTATTCTATTCTATTCTATTCTATTCTATTCTATTCTATTCTATTCTATTCTATTCTATTCTATTCTATTCTATTCTATTCTAAAGTCATAATAAGTTTGCATTTTATTCTATAGCATAATTAGTGGTTAAATCATATTGAAACAAACAAACAACATGACATTATGGCTTAACATTAGGAGTGAATCAAGTGATTGTACTATCTATATTGCCACTGGTAGTATGTGACAGCTACCCATTTTTCCTCTGGTGCAAACATAGAGGGCAGGGAGTTCCCAATGTCTTTCTTTTAAAATGAAACTTCAAAAGCAAAGTCTATAAATGTTTTCTCCGGTTTGCTCCAGATTTCAGTGATGGGGTGCAGCCTCATTTCTAAAAAGGTGAATGAAGCCTGACTGAGTAATATTTGGGGCTGGTGTGAAGTAGTGGGCTGCAGTTGGAACATGCCTGGGGTTGCAGCTGTTTGTTTCCCAGTTGCCTGACCTTGGTAAGATGATGTTATTCTACAGGAAGGGCAGAAGAGTTTGCTCTGTGCCATATATTTTCTTTTGAAGAAAGACACACAGATTGTGCTGGGTATAAAATTCAGCCTTGAATTAAAAGCAATGTTGGCTTAGAAAAGGCACATTATGCAAACACTGTGCCTGCATATGGCTGTGTGTTTCATTAGGTTTTGAACTTTATTGAAGTAATTTAGGTTAATGCACTATTATTTTGCATATTTGTTAGATTGTATTATCCTGCCCATGATGGACTGCTTAGATATGTAAAATCAATAACTGCCTGATAATGCTTATAAATTTATATTACTAAAAATTTGTCAGTCTGTGGGGTTCACTGAGAATCTTGGATGCAGTTCTTAACCTTTTGCACCATCTTCTCTGCAGGCTGTGGATATGTGATTGACACCATATAAATAGCCTAATGGAACTGCAGTAGGACAAGGGAAGGCTAATGCATTGAAATCAGAATCCTTCACTATGATTTATCAAGCACTTAAGATGATCCATAGAACTGGAGGTATTCTTGGGGTTGTATATCTTGGCCTATTTTGTAGCACAGAGCAAGAGAACTTTAGCTCTGAGGCAGGATTATAATGAAGTCATAGTTGTAAAGAACACATAAATGAGCGTGAATGTTCAATTAGCCAGGAAGCACTTGTGAAATACTAGTGAAAAGGACTTTTGAAGGGGTTTGAAGTTCATTTCACACATAGAGTTCCTAACATGGGCAAATGAGTCAAATCTTCAATCCGGTAGAATGTTGCTGACCCAGACATCTCCAGGTTAACCTCTCTGCACACTTTGTGGATACTTTGCAGCTGCTAGCAGATACTTGGACCTTTTAGCCAAAGCTTGCATCACAGTGAAAAGTTCTCGATATCCCAGGGATGTCAAGAAAAGTTTGAAGGTTCATACTTGTGCCTTGCCATTCAACAAAGCATCAGTGCTAGTGCTACTCCTGAGACTAGGTGTATAATAACCTCCTGTATCTCAGCTCTGTGCAATGTTGCAATATATTATGGTCAGTCCTGACCAGTGCTTTTTTTCTAAAAAAAAAAGGTGCAATAACTCATACATGTCATACAACCTGCCTTGCCTATCCTACAAGGTTCCATTCAAAAAAGGTGCCGGAACTCCGTTCTGGGCATTGTATGAGAAAAAAAAGCCTTGGTCCTGACCATCCACTCAGGGCTCCTTTGTATCACAGAGCTGCTTCTATAAAAGTCAATAGCTTGACACTGAAGCCAGGAGCCAGCCATTAAAATTGCATCCTCCGCAAAAGACTTAATGCAGAGATGCGCTACTCCTTTCTAGTCTGAGGGACACATTGGAATGGTGTATCAGGAAGTCACCTTCCCAAATTCTTTTTGGCCCAGATCAAAGAACTGGATATGGCCAAACTTAAGATTTGATGTTACTTGACTTAAATGTAATTAAAATTGAACTTACAATCAGCAGTGATTAATCAATCATTATGTACAGTCAATAGCTGTCTTACACTGGTTCTAAATTTAGATTATTAAGAACTATGAGGTTCACCGAATGTATGGATGCACTCTATGTATTAATAAACTTTCCCTTCATTCACATTAACAAAATTACAATTGGGAGACAAGTAGAAGAGACAATTGGAAGTGATTTGGGAGCTGTTTCCTGAAGGATTTAGACATTGGATGTAATCCTAGGGCACAGGCAGGCACAGGGAATATGTCCTGAACTAGGATAAGTCAGTCATTAAGACACAAAACCTGGTTCCCATTAACAAGGCATAAGAACAGCACCAAGACCAGTGATACTTATGGAACATAATAGGTTCCATGTGCTGTGTCCCCCAACAGCATGCTGGAGAATCATCTGTAGTTCTTATTGCATTCAAGACAAAGATATCTGAAAATGCCTGTAGTAGATAGCAGGTCCTGAGGTTGGTTTGTGAATATTCATGGCAGTTGGAGATGGAATGGCCTTTCAGGAGCTGACAATGATGGACTCAAATTGTACAAGCCTGCTATAAAGCCTTTAATGTTCGACATGCAGGTTCAGTGTTCCTCTATTGCCTTAACAGTTGCTGTTAGCTATTGCCATTGGGATTCCATTTGTGTCTCTCTGTTTCCATAAGCCAGTGCCATAAATCTGTGCCCTGATTTTCTTGTTTATTTCACTCATTTGAGAGATATGATTGCTGGCTGGGGAAGGATCTAAAGTAGACACTGGGCTGTTCTGTAGATGAATTTTCATGCTCCTCTTGACCAAAGAATAGCAATTTTGTATAATGGGTTTGCTAGAGACAAAGGTTAAGCTTTTAGAGAACGAGATGATCAGTTTTAGAATGTGGATGAAAAGCCATTCACAGAGCCAACTGAGGCTGGATTTTTTTCCTGGAAGAGAAGCCTGAAAAAGACAGGCATTCGCATTCCTGATTCCTATGTGAAATAAAATCTACATTTTATATTAAAGTGTACATTCAATTTGGAAGGACGACAACATTTCTTGATGTAAAGCATAAATGAAGGGCTGCGGCTTCAAAGCCAAGTATTGAAAAGATGTGGCTCATTAAGCTGCTGGGAAGCCCTACTTTCTTTCCTCATTGGCTGAGGGGAGCTCTGCCCACTTTTTTTCATTGGCCAGTCAATTAGGATAAACAACCAGTGGGCAGGAATTGCATTGCTGGTTCCTTCCTGTCATTATTGGAAGGAAACCAAGTGATTTCTTCCCAACTGATTGGTTGACAGAGAGGAACAAGCCTGGGGGATTTGCATTGTGAGTGGCATTAATATATCTATGAGTGGTAATAGATTTTAAGAAAAGTAGAGAAAGGCTCATTGTTTTCCTCTGCTTTCCACATCAACTTTCACATTCAACATCAGCAAGAGGGAGAAGAGCCATATCAGCAGATTCAAAGGGATGCACAAGTACACATACTTTAATGAACAAGTATTCATGTCTAAATATGAGGAATATTTACATACTAAAGAGATAGGTGTGCAAGTACTGGAGCATTTGGACTAGACTTTAGTCCCTAGAGGTCATGATTCTCAACAGAACAAATATCCATGAGGACAATCTCAGTTGTTCTCTACGGAATTAGGTATCACATTTTGATAAGTTGTTTTTCATTGCCACCCAAGTTAAAAAAAAACAAACTGCCTCTGTGTATATATTCCTTAAATGTCTAATTTGATGTTGTCCCTCTGCTTTCCTTTAAATTGGCTTTTTCATTGTTTAAGATTACTTTGTTGCTTTGGGTATTCTGCAGTTTTTACCTGTAGTGAGTCTTAATAACATTTATTACAATTTGAATGCAGTGTTCCAGTGAACAGCAGAAATAGAGACAGAAAAACTGCACATATAAAATAAAGAGTTGCTTTCAGCTCAGTTCCATTCTGTTAGTAGAAAAACCAACCTTCTTGGAAACAAAGATATGATAAAAAAGAATAACAGGCATTCTATGAGACTGGACAGCCATCAGGTTGACTGTGTGGGAAGAGGGGGCAGAGAATTGTCTATTAATATAACTTTTGCAAGACCCTTTGCCCTTACAGTCATATCATTTTGGAAGGATGTTGGCTATTAAATGCAGGTAGGAAGCAGGACCAACTTGAAGAGGTGCACTTCACTTTCTCCCATATTCACAGATATTCTAGGTTATATTCTAGGATGTGGACTGATCACAATAAAGCTATGGGATCAAATAAACCATTCCCCTGATTTGTGCTAGACATTATCTATACATAACCAACTATCCAAGTTTCATATCTAAGACAAATTACTACGATTACATATCTCATCCTTGCTTCGAATTGTTCTAAAGCAATACAATATGGAAAACATATCTGTACACTATGGTTTCTTTCCATCTTTTTCCTACAACAAGTGATAGCAATTTAAAAAGGCTCACCTAATCTGTGTTTAATTATGCCCGATCTCAAAATCCTATCAGGATTTTAAGAAGATATTTCTATTCTGTTGGAAGAATAGACATGCGTACAATCCTGAAACGCTGAGATAAATCTAGTGAAGGGATACATTGGACAATGTAAGCATTGTATCACTATTTCATCCTAAAGAAACAGCCCCAGCAGAATGTAGTAATCTCCGTTCCACTTTATTGGATGCTGGAACTGGATGCTAGAATTGTTTCTTTGATTATTGAACACTAATTGTACAGATGCCAAATGTTTGATCCATTTATTTTACATGCTAGATTCATATTTCACTTTTCTTCAAAGTCCTGTCCTCCAAACAATATACATTAGGGGATCCTTGGTGCTCTGTGAGTTTGGTTTTTTTCTTGCATTCTTTTATTACCCAGCTAAATGACATTATCAGTGCTCGAAGGGAGTGGGGTTTGCTCTCTGTTTATATCGTATACTGTATACTCTATGTGGTTTGCCCTGGTCAGTGTTGGTGGGAATGTTCTTGATGGTCCCTTCATGAGGGTGTTTGCTGTTAGATGTTTGAGTTGGTAGTTCCCTAATTAGGTTATTGATTGCTTATTAATTGTTGGTCTAATATTAATTTTGGTGTCAATGTTGTGTCAACATGGGCTGGTGCAGCTGGGAGGAGTGCCCTCATTTTCTAGTCTTGGGTTCACCTTTGTACGTGTCAGTATCTTGTTTCCAAAATGAAGTGTTCTTTAAGGAGGAAATCGTTGCCTTGAAGTTCTTTTAAATGTTTTCATCTATCGGAACCATGACTCTTGGTATTGATTTCTGCTTATCTAGGTATTGGTTGCTAGCTAGGAGGGATTTTGGTCTTTTTGTTTCCTTTTTGGCTTTTTGACTGTCTCTTTTGAATGGTGTGTAGATGTTGTTTATTGCTCTGTGCCTAACAACAGTCAAATCAAGGAACCACCAAGAACACCCCTAACAACACTGACAGGGCAAGCTACTTGTATCTAAATGGAGAGCAAACCTCACTCTCTTCTGGTACTGATGATGTTACTTAGCTGGGTAATGAAATGTCTGCAAGAAAACAAGCTCAGAGAGCACCTTGTAGTTCAACCCTGAGCTGCAAATATACTCTTCTATCAGTATAGATTATACTTTTATGATTTCAAAAGCTCCGTGGAGTTAGTTGGGCCAAGAGACCATGACTGTCCTAAACTCATCCTATAAGCCTCAGGCTTGATTGGAGATTTAAACTTGAGTCTCCCTGACCTACCCCTCATTCCCTTTCTATTCACGCTGTTGCAAATATTTGAGTCATGGCTGGTCAAAGCAGTATTCTGCCCAAGATAAAAGCAGCTTCAGATTCCTTCTCCTCCTCTTCCTAGTTTGCCCATCAAAATTTTATAGCAATAAAGTGGTTCTTCAGGCCATTTTGGGTTTCAGAACTACGAGAGACCCTACTTCATACAGTGAAGTTTTCTGAGTAAAAATAATCCTGGAGAACACTCAATTACGGATGCTTTTGGCTTTTGCTTTAAAAGTTAAATTGATTGAATTTAAAACTCAAAATTTCAATTATATGCTTAAACAACACATCCCATTTTTTATTTGACAATTTATACACTGTGTTTCCTCCTACAGGAGCCCAGACAATTACTGATATGTTATAATTCTGTTTTGCTGTTTAATTTTAATTATTGTAGTGGAAGACACTACAAGGAATTCTGCTGTCCCATCCGAAGGGAATTTCGGACCATCAATCCCATTAGTAGTCAACACTGTATTTAGCAGTTGCAGTTGAGAAAATGGTGGTTACAATGCAATACATTTGCTGGTGTGTGAACAGCTGTAGGTGTAGCCATATCCACAGTGTAGTCAGAGCAGGGATATCCAGCTGGTGATGGATGGGATGTGTGATTTGCCATCCCTTTTGATTTGCTTAGGAGATTCACGTGCCTGGCTGATTGTTGAGCTTCGAACTTAAGAGTTGGAGCACACGGATGAAAGTATGTTCAATAGCCGAGCACCGCAATGTTTCAGAGACAGTTTTTTATGTGTTTCTCTAAATGGCTGGAAACTGCAAGACTGTTGTTTGAACAACTGAAATCAGATGGTATTCTGGGAGATTAAAAAAAAAAAAGCAGAGGGGGTGTTGTCTTACCTGAACGCCATTTCTCAGCACTGGAGATGGATAATCCACTAATGGGTTAACTTAATCCTCCTGCCCAATCAGATCAAGTCAGCCAAACTTGCCACGCCTGTCCTGGGCCTGTTTCCCCAGTTTTCGAGGAGGACGCAGCTACTGTGAAAGGAATTGTATTCTGAGTCAGTCGCAACACCACCCAAGTGTCCATCTCAAGTTTGCATAGTGCAGTGATTGTAAACTACAGGAGAACATTACATTTTTCTACCTTTCCTTGTGGATTTTTAAAAAGCCCCTCTATCAAACCAGCTTTAAGGTTTACAAATTCAGAGAACATAAAATCCCCTTCTTCCGTGTGATTCCACCCACTCTCTTCTTCTGTCAGATATAAATAAGCTATCTATCTTTTAAGATGCGCCTTTCCCCTATTAGTGTCATTTTACATCCTTTCCACCTTCTGCTGCTGTACAAAGAGGCTTCAAAAACACTAAATAAAACCGCAGGCAACATTGGCAATCCAGCTGAAGCTGCAGCAAGAAGAATCAGTGTTCCTTTTGGCTGAAGTTGCTTCAGTATGAGCAGAACATTACAGACAGTGATGTTTAAGGGGCTCAGTCTTATTCTTTTAGAGAGGAAGATGGAGAGGGAGGGAGGAAAGGTAGCAATTACCTCTCTCATGTCCAGTACCATCCTTGCCGAATGAAGACAAATAGCACTGGAAGACTCTGTTTGTTTCATTTGTAATTGTGTGTGCACATAAATTTTCTTAGGAGACAGGATCTGTGTAATTGTGCTGGGCAGGTGAGATGAAGTGTGGATTTAGAGAATCAGATTCCTCTGCTGTTCCAGACCAGCAAGAAAGAATGAACAACAACAACAACAAATTGGCTGGTGTTGGACAGCCTGACTGAAAGCAAAGAAGTTTACTTTTGCATGGACAGAATAATAAGTCTTTTTAAAGGACCTGGATACTTGGAAAGTAATTAGAGAAGAAAATGTGTTAGGCTTCTAGTATTAAAACAGAAAATAAACAGGCTAGTTTCTTCATCCCATCTGATCTGGCCTCTTTAGGTCTTCTTGGAAAATAAAAAAGGTTGCAGTAGATCTAAAAATGTGGCCAGCTGCTCACCCACCTCAAGACAAAAGTAAAGTAGGTTGTGAAAGAACCCTCTGTGCACCTATAAGCAATACCACAGAACAAGGGCACCAGTTTACCTTCTTGTAAAAAGAGGGTCATCATAGCAACTATTTTATGAAAAGGAAAAAATATTGTTAGGGTGCTTTTGATATAATCTCAACATTCCAAACAAGACTGCCAATAGAATAGAATAGAATAGAATAGAATAGAATAGAATAGAATAGAATAGAATAGAATAGAATAGAATAGAATAGAATAGAATAGTAGTAGGTAGTAGTAGTAGTAGTAGTAGTAGTAGTAGTAGTAGTAGTAGTAATAAAGTTGGAAGGGACCTTGGAGGTCATCTAGTCCAACCCCCTGCTCAGGCAGGAAACCCTATACCATTTCAGACAAATGGCTGTCCAGTCTCTTCTTAAAAACTTCCAGTGCTGAAGCAGGTTGTTCCACTGATTAATTGTTCCAACTGTCAGGAAGTTTCTCCTTAGTTCTAGGTTGCTTCTCTCCTTGATTAGTTTCCATCCATTGTATTTGGTTAGTTTCCATTCGCTGTATTACTTTAAATGTATACTAATCAGCATACATTAAAATGAAATTTTGTTGCATTCAGCTCTCAAACAACAAAACAAAACACCATTATGCATATACCCACATACACATACATGTGTGACACAGAGAAACATCACAGTCTAGTTCAAATGTATATATATGCATGGCAGAAAGAAAAGAATCCTGCAAATTTACAAGACAGATGGCATAAGGAACAAAATTGTTACAGATTCTAGTAGTTCTGCTATAAAAGGTTATATCCCTTTATTAAAATAATAATAATGTATGATTCTTTTTACTTGACTACCAATTTTATTTGTCGCTTCCTTTTCTAAAATTGTTGTTCTTATTCTTTTTAAGGACCCAGGAGTCCTTAAAGCCAGGAGTAGACAATTATGACAACAGGTGAACAAAGAGGTAACAAAAGTGAAATGTTGCAGGAAAAGGAAGAATGTAATGGAAGAGCGAGGAGTTGCAGCAAGGGTGAAGAGGCTTATGGTTCCCCCTTCCCCCTTTTCTGCACTTAAAGCTTAGCTCCCTGAAGAAAAAACCAACATTTCTTTCAGCTGAAGGCAGAAGAGCCTGTGAGAGACATTCAGAACTTTCAGGTGCAAAAGACCAATTCTATATGTGAAGGTTCAATTTAAATGATTTCAAACTTATTGCTAAAAGCCTATGCATATGAATCTTCTCAAGCAAATGGTCAGCACCTGGTTATACTTAGATTCTTCTTCTTCTTCTTGTGCCATATCCGTTATCGGACGTTGGCGATCATGTTGGTGATCCTGTTTTTATCAGCAGCCGCACGAAAAGTGCTGCTGAGTTTTGTCCAAACCAGTCCTTTAGATTTTGAAGCCACAATGTTCTTCTTCTGCCTGGACCTCGTTTGCCTTCAATCTTTCCCTGGAGGATTAAATGGAGTATGCTGTATTTTTCTGGGTGTCGCATCACATGTCCGAAATATTCTAATTTTCATTTTTTGTTTTGTTGATTTTCCTTGGCTTTCCCAGGCAGCTTATCACCTCCTCCTTACCTATACTTAGATAAGACAAGTCAATGGTTAGATAAGAGGCAGATTACCCCACAGAAAGAATGGGGGCACGCCAAACGTCTCAGAAAGAGCAACTCCTAGTTTCCTGGACTGTAAAGACAATGGGGTGTGAGGTACTCTAGCAATAAGGGTGGTGTTAGTTCTTGTGGTTGGTGCTTCTTGTCTGGACTACCTCAAACATACAGCTTTTCTTTCAAAGGAAGGGTCTGGTTAGGAGGTTTGTGGGGGCTACTATTCCTGCCTCCTCCAGGATCTATTACTGAGGAGCTCGCCTTACTCTAGTTGACAGGAGTGAGGCTCTGTACCTTTTGTCTTCCAAACATTCCAAAGCATTCTTCTCAAAGTTCAAGAAGCATATGAGCAAAAGTCCAATGTTGCTACAGTTCATTTGGGCTAGGAAATCCCAGACAATTTATGGTTTAGATAACAAAAAAGAGAAAAAAGGTAAAGGAAGATCCAAATATTATATCCAGTTTCCAAGTTGCCAAACTAGCTTTGCTTGAATGATTGATTCCTTTCTGAAAGAAAAAAAATATGTACTATAATCTGATGATCGATGGGATGTCATCTCAAGAATTTGAGGATGGATTGGAAACCCCTTTTCCCAATGATGTCAGGTAGACAGAGGCAGAGCGAAGAAGTTTCCTCCTGGAAAATTCTGCCTCTCTATTGACCTTGGAATGCTGATGTTGGGAGAATTGAAAAGGAAACACCGCTGTGGCATTTAAAATCTTCCTAGCCATAAACCGTAAAATTGTAAAAAAAAGAAAGAAAAAGAACAGATCTGCAGCATTAAAAATTATCTTTCATTACATACAATTGGATGGAACTTAACAAAATGGTAGGAAAGATTGTAATCACCTGTCTGTTGTAACTAGTTTGTCATTGGCAGGATTTTGAGTTCCATAAAATTCATCATATCTTCTTGGGAAAATGGAAGACTTATTTGGAGGGGGAAAAAACCCAGATATGTTGTAAAAGATGCAAATGATTTTTTTCTGGATTATTGGTATTGACACCAGTGGGTTTTTTCTAAACAACAATCAACTAAGGGAAATAAAATAAAATAAAATAAAATAGATATAGTAGAAAGCTTGGTAACTGATCAAGATACAGTATCTTTTTCACGAAATCAGGCTGTACCGTTGTTATCTGAAAAATATAACAGAATGGAAAACAAAAAATACAGTAGTAATTTCAATAATATTTGAGCTGATTTTACTCTTTATTATTAGATCAAAGCAAATTCTCTCTTCATTAGAGAAATTGATTTGAGATAAGAGAGCCTAGTAACTGTGTAGGATCACACAGAGTGATCTTATTGCATATACTGTATAACATATATTAATAATGTGTATTAATAATGCATATTAAATGCATATATATGTTTGTATGTGTGTATGTGTGTGTGTGTGTGAGAGAGAGAGAGACAGAGAGAGAGAGAGACAAGTAAATCGGTATCTGAGTTTAGTCTATTTATGCAGGTCATGATTTCTGCTGCTAATAAGATACATGATAAATGTGTATATGGGGGTTATGTGATATGTATAGAAGAGCCGATTTTACATTTATTTTGGAACTGTCTGGTTAAAATGCATTTTGACCAATGTTGTGGACTGATTAATGAAAGAATTGCTCAACCCAACTCAGCCCAATCCAACCCAACCCAACTTGAAGAACTATTATTTTGATCCCTTTAAGGTTTGATTAATAATATTGGAGTCGAAATTGAGGTAAATCTGTTCATGGTGCATAATAGCAAATTGGAAGTAAAACGAGAGTTTCATCAAAAGCTGGACATGACATTGAGTCAACATGATTATAGAAAAATGGGCTTTATTTGAAAAATTCTAGAAAAATAGGTATTGGAAGAATATTCTAACGCTGATTTTTTTTTTATTCTGAAGTAAAAGCTTTCCTTCTGTAAACATAATTACAGCAACATGAAGAGGAAAAAAAATAGTTGTTTTTTTCCCCACAAATAACAATGTAACTAAAGAGGACCAGAGAAGAAGAATAAAGGAAACAAAAGGGGAAAAAGAAGGAAGGGAGGGGGGAAAAAGTAGATGTGACAGTTTCTAGTGGATGCCATTGTACTTCCTTGAGACTCTATGTTAGTTATAAATACTCATAGTTAAAGGATAGTGATCTGTATGAAGAAAAAGGAAGAATAAAAGGAGAATTCATATCTCCTAGCTGCAATCTGAAGACTCCTCCAGCAATCTCAAGATTTTCAATTCCAAAGCTAAATTAAAAGTCAAGGTACTTCCCCTTGGATCTGCTGAAGCCATTAGCATAGTTCAGAAACAAAGAAAAGCCAATATGACTGAATGGGCAGAAGAGCTGGTAGTAAGTTGAAGGATTCAGTTGAGAGATGATTTCTGACTTGACATTTAATAGGTTGCTTGCTCCTGACAAATCCGGCAATAATGCCTACTGTTTCTTTGTTTTGTCAGGGAGCCGATCTTCAGATACCTTACAGATTCTGAGCTAGGAACATCAAAACTGTCTGCCCCAGATTTCTGTTTATCTGAAATGACAAAAAAAAAAAAAAAAAAAAGAATTTGGCATGAGATAAAAATGAAAGAAATTCTGCTATATTTGGTCATTCCAAAGAAAGTGCTGAAGAATTAAAAAAAAAGAAAAAAAGAAAGCCTTTTTGTAGAATGCCCCTATTAGCTGTGATGAGATTTGTAAAGGACAAAGCCTATAGAGAGGCCTCAGCCCCTGATCGATTGGAAAAACTAAATGTAATTCTCATCCACACTTATCTGGTGTGGCAAACTTTTATTTTGTCAAGAACAGAAAAAAAAAGTCAGAAATTGGGACAAAGAATTGCTCAGAAAAAGGAGGCTATAAAAGGAAACAACTTTTTTTCCTTGCACAGGGTTCGCCTTTCCTATGTCTGAAAAGCTTTTTCTTTTCAAAGTGCTTTGTCCATTTTGTGAAATTTGCTTCTGTACTGCTTATGAGGCCCATTTCTAGTAAAAGCTTGGAAAACAATTTTATTTGAAACAACTAAAATATTGTTATTCAAATTTAGTAAATTCTGCTTTGTTCCTTGTTGTTTTACTGGTTCTTAAAGGGTGTTGTTTGTTTTTATGAACCCAAATATAATCTTTTTAGTGGTTCCTTTATGGGTAAATTGGTGGAACATAAATCTGAAATTAAATGATATGAACCATTTGAAGACTCAGTCCTTCCCTCCCTTCCTCCTTCTCTGCTGCTCCTCTCATTTGTATTAGAAACTGAATTGCACACTCCTAATCCAGTTTTTCTTTTGCAGAAATGCTTTCTCAGTATGGAAGATCTTCTTAATCAGGTCTACTTAAATAACTGTACATACTTTAATATGTGCTGTGTATGGGTAGTTAGACGCTTCAATAGAAAGACTTTTGTCTGACTGGGAAAATCACATAATCTTCCTATCCCTCTGTCCTACCTCTATGAAAAGCAAACTAAAGCCTGTTTGCTGAATTCATGGTGCTTTAGAAGTATGCTAGTTGGAGTTAATAACACTGGGCACATTTGAATGCAGCTTGCTTTTGCCAAGTATGCATTTCATCATATCCATAGATTCACTACGCTGAATTTTTGAAACCCCAAAAGGGGAGCGGAGGGAGATACCTCATTACTTTAAGCACCATGTCCTAAATTGCATGTTTTATGGGGCAGAGTGTATAGGAATACCTGTGATGGCACAGAATTGTCTTCTGTCTGATCAGGGATGATGGAAGGGGGTTGAATGTGAAAACAACAGGGGAATAATGCTGTAAAATTTGCTAATCTTTAATCTTCTAATGTTTAATACTTCTTAGTTTGGGATAGGCTTCTCCAGCCTGGTGTCCTATTGATAAGATTACAAATCCTTAAAATTGCCACGTGGCCAATGGGTGGTTGGAAATTCTGGGAAATATGTAATTGATGAAAATGACTGAACTTGCAGAAATGGCAACATTGACTTGTTTTATCAGGGAAAAGACAACAGGTACATTTATTAGTGCCTGGAAGCCCTTTATGGAGATGTATATGTGCATGTATGTATGTATATGTGTGTGTGTATTATTTGATTATTCGGGTTTTCTCCCGTGTAAAATTGGAAGTGTCTTGGCGACGTTTCGACGAAGTCCCATTTGTCATCTTCAGGCTGGTGTTTTCAGCTTCGTGCTTCTAGGAGCAAGTATACATATGCATATACATTTATATGTACACACACACACACACACACACACTCTCTCTTTTCTTCATTCCTTGTCTTGTGGTTTTAATATAATGCATACAAAACATACACAATATATATGTCATTATAAGTATTCAAATACCATTTGAAAGATGGGAAAGGAAAGAGAAGAGCAAATACTCTTGATATTAAAATCTGGGAGAAAAAAGGGAGAGAAGAGGGAGAGTTGCAGATAACAAAACCCTTCTTTTCTGAAAAGACCACTTGGATGCTGATGTTTTCTGACCACCATAAAATAATGGTATTCCTTTGGCTATTCCAAAGAGAAGAGATAATTAGGGTACATCTGGGTGTTCCTCAACTGCTGTATGATATAAAAATATTGACAGTCATCTAATGTCTAATCTATGGAGATTCTCAGTCATCCAGGTCACGGTTGTCCCAAAGGTGCTTTTTCAAAAGCTAAGTGGACTTTCTTTGTTTTTTACTTGAAGATATTTCGCTTCTCATGCAAGAAGCTTCAGTTCAGATCTAATATGTACGTTGCCTTTTCTGATTCCCTCTTGGTTATGACAGCAGATCTGCAGTTTTTGTGGTTGAAAGTTTCATTTTAAGCCTTTCAGGCAAGACTTATTTCTCTTTAATTTCTATAACATTTATTTTTGTAATGGTGGTGATAGGAGAGCTTCAAGGCTGCCAAGACATCACCTCATTGTCATATTTATGACACCAATAATAGCATTTTGAAAAAAATGGTATGGTAACTGAACTTTTAGGAGGGAGAGGCTGGCAAAATATTTGAGAATGAAGCTCTTAATTGGGGAAATATCACATGATTTCTGGAAATCTCTATTCCTCACCGTCTACAGCATCTTTGGTAGGAGCTGATTCAACCCCAACTTCCAAGCTTCCAACTTCAAAAACTCCTGTAATGCTGAGAAGTCCTAGGCTTGGACCATGACAACTTTTCTAGGACACAACTGATGTGCTATACAACTGATATACAACATAGGAAATTTTCACAATACTATCAATCCCACAAAAATTTGACTTGGTATTGTTTTAACTGATGAAAACTCAGGTATTCAGTGCTCCCTCTGGACAAGAGAATGTGAGATCTCTCCCTCCCTTACAATCAGTGCGCTATCTCATGCATTTTAGTATGTGTGATATGCATTTATTGGGTAGTTTGCTCCCACTAAAAACTAAATTTAAAAATCTGAGAACTTGCTATGAGGGAGAGCTTCAAGGCTGCCAAGACATCACCTCATTGTCATATTTACGACACTGTGTAATAATAGCATTTTGAAATAATGGTATTGTAACTGAACTTTTAGGAGGGAGAGGCTGGCTTAAATGCAGGAGCCAATTAGACAAGGTTTTGTATTGATGGGAAAATTGCCTGCTCACTAATTTTGTACAGCAATAATATTTCAAATGGGAAGAATTATTTGATGTAATTTCAAATGCATAACAGATAAGCTAGAAATAAATTGGATGAACTAGTGAACACAAACAGGGCAAGATGCACAGTTTCAGAGCTGATTCTGAAGCAGTTCCAAGACCTTGACTGAAAACATCCAGAATCCTGTTAGTTTTGTTCTTAACTTCTGGGGTTTTATTTTAGGCAGGTTTAGAAACTTTGATATGCCTTCTTTTTAAAAGTCTGTTACTATCTCAGCATTATTAGTATTTATTTCCATAAAATGGAGCATATGGAAACATCACACCCAAATCTGTGCCTTTATTAATACATTACCTAATTTTTGGCAATGTTTAAATGAGTTTAATTCCCATTACCTTAATAAAAGGCTAAGACAAACTTACAATAGAGGCTTTATGAAGTGACTATCAATCTAGGCAATCCAAGGTTGGCTGGGCTAATTTTTAGAGATGGCATAGAGTATCTCAGTCTATGTAAACATAACAACAGTTTAATTTTCCCAATTTAATTGAAGCAAATTGGAACAAATATTGAAAACATAGTAGATTTTTATATATTTTTATGCTTCCAGCTATTGAGAGCAGGTTTTGGAAATGCTCAGTTGGCAAAGTCAAATTTCATTAATTTTTCTCTGAATTTTATAGAGGGTAGGGTTATTAGCTGCAATAAGTCAAGAAAGTTTGTTCCATTTTAAACTATGAATATTGCAAATGAATACCTAGCCTGGTTAATAAAGCAGCTCTATTTCCACTTGGGAGATGAATGTGCTTTTTCTTTGTTAATGTTGTTTAAAGTCAGAGCGGTTGTACAATTCTATGAAAATAATTCATGAGTGTCATTAATTCATCAAAATCAGTAGCTTTTAAAACAAAGATAGCCTTGGTTAAACTAATGAGAAAAATAAGAAGCACAGGATAGAATTACAATTTTTAACATCTATCAAATGTATTTTCTGCCTCCTCCCCCTCACCACTCTGAGGATCTAATAAAATTAAATAGCAGTTTTAAATTACTCTCCTCTAGTAGTTTAATATTTTAAAAACATTACTCAATTCCACTTCATGCTAGGATCATAATGTGTTCAACAGTGTCCTGGGACCTGAACTCTTTTTGGGAATGTGCTTTCAAGTGGCAAAATGCTTGTGGAAGAGTTTGGGATGGTTAGTTCAGTCTTCTGACTCTCTATCCATGTATGAAATAGGAAGGTTGCATTATTTCTCCAGGGAAGACAGAAACACTTAATGGTTTTATATTTTATTGCTTGGATAAACTGAGATGAACTTTTTTTGGTTCCTTTGTACATGAAAACTAGGAACTAGATTTAGTAACTCCTGTTTGGAGAGATTTATTTTTAATTGCCTAGAGCTGCTGTTGATGGGATAGTCTTCACCCATTTGATGTCCTCCAGATGTAGTCAGACTTCAAGTCCCAGAATTCCAAGATACTATGACTTGGAGTTTTAATCCCAATATATAGACAATGCCATATGGAAAGATTGCCCACCATTTTCAGGCATGGAAATAAGAATAGTGGCTCCCACCCAGGAGTTTATCCTTACATTGTTGCTGTCTTGACCAGAGTAAAATTTTGCTAACTTTAATCCCTAACGTATAAACTTGGTGAACATTAAAAACTCATTCAAAGTATCATGAAAGCATTAAATTGGACTCATTTTCATTAGAGGACCAACTGTAATCTGACCATCAGGTTGATCCATTTTTAGCTACCTACTTTATCTTCTGGATGCCAAACTCTGCTTGCCCATTAATGGTATCAAAGAGGTCTTAAAATTGTATTGCGTAAATTAATTAATTTATAGAAGAAGCTTTAATGCTAGTAGTACAAAACTTTCTGGAATTTTAAAAATAATTGTCTAATTATCAATGTAAATCCTAAGCTTTTCTACTTGGAACAATGTCCCATTGGGTTCAGTAACATTTAATCCTGAATAGATAGTGTAGGATTTAGTAGAAATATGGGCAATAGTTGCTAGATTAGAACAGGATCAAAAATTAGGCTTTGAGCAGTCCATATTTGCATCTGAATCACTTGATTTATGAAAAATTACAAACTGTATTGATAGTTATGGCATGGTGTAAACTATTTTTTAAATAGTATTATGAGAAGAGGAAACTAGATCAGGAATATATTTTATGTGAGTATGTGATGGAGCTGCCTCAGTGGGGGCTGCCTTAAAGCAATCTTATTCCAATCCTAATTCAAAAATCCACTATAGAATATAGATAGTTCTCATTTAGTGACCTAATTGGAACTAGCAAATTAGTTGTTAAGTGGCTGCTAAGTGAAACCATGCCTGTCTTTATGATGTTACTTCAGCTTTCTTTTGCTTTACAGACCTGCAAAGGTCTTTTCATCATAATCGTAACTGGAAACGGCTAAACAGAGACTACATCGTAAACCAGGGGTTCTCAACCCAGTACTGGGCTGTGGCCTATTTGGAACCAGGCCATGGAAGCGGCGGGCAAGACTGCGCAGCAAGACTGCTTGTGCAAATGGAGCTGCACACATACACGTGCTTGCCCACCCCTCACATAGAACCATCCCTTCTCCCCTCCCCCCACCTGTTCACAAAGCCAGAAAGGCAGAAGACCACTGTCCTAAAGAAAGAATTCCTTGTGTGTTAAATCACACTTGGCCAAATAAAGAATATTCTATTCTGTTCTGTTCTGTTCCGTTCCTTTCCATTCCATTCTATTTACAGTATATTACAAGCTAAACAAGGAAGACATCGTGTTCAGCACCATGGAGAGGGACATAGGTGTAAAGCCCTCGTCCCTCAGAGATTAACCCTGACCCATTTCAACACATTGAATGTTGGGGTTAAAAATGAGGGATATGTAAGCAAACTACAGGATAACTGCCATAAACAGAATTATGTGCCATTACCATTTTATTTTTTTTAATCTTTCTTCTTCTTTTTTTCCTTCAAATGTTATGCTAGAAGGAATGAGAATATTTTATCATATTTTGAATATTTTGAAGGAACAAGAATTAGACATATTTATCACTCTGAGATAGTGCATTACAACTCCACTATCCTAAGGAAACCAGCAAAAATGTCTGCTTTAGTAAGCTGTGACTGGTGAATGGGTGATCAATTTTATCATCTGGAATAAAGTTGTAGAATAGTTGTTTCCACTCACTTTAGCATTTGGAATGAGATGCCTTAAAATCCCTATTCAGATTTTACAATTGTGGTTATGCTCATCCTTGGAGCAGCAGTGCTGATGTTGTTCCTGCATATTATTTCTGTAACATCAGGCCAGGGACAAATATTTATTTATATAGAGCAGATGTGTGTACTGAGAAGACTTTCCTTCATAGGGCTGTACACTTACGTTTATTCTAGATGAACTCACTTCATGATAGCATTGGAAACCAATGCACATGCATGTGATGGATTATCCAGAACACATATCTGTCTTGTATATGTGGATGACTGTTCCCCCCTATGTCACAGGTGCAATATAAGATATGAGTTGAATTCTGCTACTGTTCATTATAACAACTTTTGCAATTAGTTGAATTATTATTATTATTATTATTATTATTATTATTATTATTATTATTATTATTATTATTATTATTATTATTATTATTATTATTATATTTCTATGCCGCCCTATTCTGAAGAACTCAGGGCGGCTTACAACATGATAGAAATTACAATAAAATACATAAATATAAAAACCCTTAAGTTAAAAAAGAAACCAATCATTCCACAAACATACACACAAACATACACTGGCTAGGGGCAAGGTGTTAGCTGCCCCAGGCCTGCCGGCAAAAGTATGTTTTAAGCAATTTACGAAAGGCGGAGAGGGTGGGGGCGACACGGATCTCCGGGGGAAGTTGGTTCCAGAGGGCTGGGGCCGCAACAGAGAAGGCTCTTCCCCTAGGCCCCGCCAGGTGACACTGTCTGGCTGACGGGACCTGGAGAAGGCCCACTCTGTGGGCCCTAATCGGCCGCTGGGATTCATGGGGCAGCAGACGGTCCCGTCTAGAGTTCCTGTTCCTTAAAATATTTTGGTATAATGAGAAGTGTGAGAAGTCTTATGTTGTCACCTTGCCCTTTTCCCTCTGTGTGTATTTTTTACTACGGTAAATACAGATAAAGATGAAATACAGCAGATGAGATGGATCAATGTTGGGCTTGCCTAGAAATGCCCACATTTCGGCATCACTCCGCGAGCTGCATTGGCTGCCAATTGGTCTCCGAACCCAATTCAAAGTGTTGGTTATGACCTATAAAGCCCTACATGGCATTGGACCAGGTTATTTACGGGACCGTCTGCTGCCCCATGAATCCCAGCGGCCGGTTAGGGCCCACAGAGTGGGCCTTCTCCAGGTCCCGTCAGCCAGACAGTGTCGCCTGGCGGGGCCTAGGGGAAGGGCCTTCTCTGTTGCGGCCCCGGCCCTCTGGAACCAACTTCCCCCGGAGATCCGTGTCGCCCCCACCCTCTTCGCCTTTCATAGATTGCTTAAAACATACTTTTGCCGGCAGGCCTGGGGCAGCTAACACCTTGCCCCTAGCCAGTGTATGTTTCTGTGTATGTTTGTGGAGTGATTGGTTTCTTTTAGCTCAAGGGTTTTTTATAGATATGTGTTTATTGTAATTTCTATCATGCTGTGAGCCGCCCTGAGTTCTTTGGAATAGGGCGGCATAGAAATTAAATAAATAATAATAATAATAATAATCAAAGATAGTAGCAATTCTAGAGGTAGAATTTCCAGAGAGAATGGAGCGGCAGGAGGGGGGAGGAGATGAATGCTATAGAGGATTGTGGCTATTTAGTACAGTAAAGTGCAGGGGTAGGCAACCTTGGCTCTTTTATGAGTCATAAAAGAGTCAAGGTTGCCTACCCCTGGTATAGTGCAATGGTGGCCAACTTTCAAAATATTACCAACTACAATTTATAATGTCCATTGCCACAATCATATTGGTTGGAAGTTGTTGCCCAACATTTGGGAGGACCAGAAGTTCCTCATTCCAGGGATTTCTATAAGGCTAGCTCCATATGTTAAAGTAACCAGCCTGATTCATTCTTGCACAGTAAATCAAACAGGTCATTTATGCAGTAGTCATGAGACTCGATTAGTCTGTCACAGATTAGATAAGATTCCTGTTATCTGCATTCATTTACAGATGATTATAACACTGCTTTTAAGTGAGGAAAACATCATTTCTTTGTATTTACAAGTTACATACTTAAGTGTCACAAATTCTATTTTAGGTAATCCCTCCTGTGTGAACCTAACAATGTAAAACTTCATTGTGATTTTAAATTACAGGCTTTTTAAATTGCCATTTTAAAATGGCTGTTTTTGTATTTCGAATGGCAGCTACAATGAACATTAGAAAAATGCACCATGCTCTTCATTGGTGGTATATTTTAGTTGATTAAAATACACCTTGATTGATTAATCTACTTGATTAATGGGTGACAGCTTCAACTCTGTAACACTTATCTGGCTGTTTTATTGAAAAGGATGTTTATTCGAGTTTTATTGTTTTCAAAAAAATTTGAATAAGGATAAGGTTGGAAAGTACAATTAGTTTCTATACTGCCTTCCCAACCAAAGGTTCATCAGTATTCCTGTGTTTCCTTGTATGCAGAAGGTATTCTTAAAAAAACTGTGTCAGGAAAGTGATGTAAATGCAATGGAGGACCACTGAGATACAGAAAGCAGTTTTATACCACACCAGATCTGTGGTCTGTCTAAAGATATATTGCTGAATGTGTGGATTATTATGCAGACTTCTTTTAGTAGATACTGGAGATGTATAGAATCTGAAAGTGGCTTTGGTCTTCATTCTCTTTTGAGACCAAGACCAAAAGAATGTCTAAGGCAGTGTAGTGATGAGGCCAAAAAAGTCTTTGTTTGTGTAGTCAACCTAAATCATGCTGGGAAACTGCCTCTCTCAGGAAGGATTTGGGCTCAGTATCTAAAAGGCTGTCTGAACAATGCAGCTACCATTTTAAAGAATCCGAGTTGCCTTGCCTCCTCCCCCTCTTTGTTTGTTAGTAACTTTCTGAATGTCTTCCAGAGTTCCTGGTCACCCCTGGATGTCTTTATCAGTGATGATGATAAATATAGAGCAAGCTGCAGAATCTCAATTTGCTCAGGCAAGGTTCTGCCAGCAAAAAAGCAAGAAAGCACTTTTGTAATATCAATGTGAACCTTGGACCAAGCACCTGCAGTTCTGAGCCAGGGGAAGGGTGACTGTTGGCTATGGCAGGACATCAGGACAACCTACTGTAGCAAATTACAAAAATAGATTCCATTTTTCCACTTCCATCCATTCTTGGATGAGAGATTGTAACCTTTAATTTTGGAACATGGGAGCCACAGGACATAATTACCGCAATGCATTTTTTTTCTCCCCACCCACTGTTCGCTGATAGTATTTCAATGGCCTCCTTGGGAAATGTTCTCATGGAATCAAAGGCTTAGAAACCATCTCATATGTCCTCTTCTTGTAGTTCTTTACCAGTGGAGTTCTATAAGAACAGCACCGAAAATGGGGCTGGTCAGCAGCTGATGGAGGGCAGATGGAATTAAGATGTTTCTTAAACCAGAGGCCCCCAACCTTTTGAGCCCCAGGGACTGGTTCCGTGAAGAGAGGTTTTTCCGCGGACCGGAGGGGGCATGATTTCACATACTGCCTGCAATTTGTGGAGGGGGCTTCACTTGTTTGTGTGGACTGGTTTCTGGCATGCTGCAGACCGGTGATGGTCCATGGACCAGGGATTGGGGACCCTTGTTTTAAACTACCGGAAGGGATGGTTAGGGTGAGTGAAAACTAAGGCAATGGGAAGGTCAGATATGCAAGGAAGCTTCAGACTTAGATACTTTCACAAAGGCTGAAACTTGGGAGAAATGTTTGGTGGGGCTATCAAACTATTTTTAGTCTCCTTCTATATTATCCTTTACAGATTGCTATCTTTTCTTTTGTCTACTTTTTATGGGATCTAAATGATGGATATTCAATTATCATCTCCTTGAGTGTCCATGTTATATTTAGAACAGTGTTTCACTTAAAACTTTTCTGTAACTTGATTCTTCCTGTGTGGATAGATATAGCTTTTAAGCTGCAGAGAGAACAATATAAATATATGAGTAAGGAGAGGGGAAGGACGGAAGAAATAAATGATCACAAGAGCCATTATTGACTCAGTGTGGCAGAGGGTGGAATGAATAGAATAGAACAGAGCAGAGCAGAGCAGAGCAGAGCAGAGCAAAGCAGAGCAGAGCAGAGCAGAGCAGAGCAGAGCAGAGCAGAGCAGAGCAGAGCTGGAGGTATTCTAGTCCAGCCCCCTGCTCAAGCAGGAGGACCTATACCATCTCAGACAGGTGATTGTCCAGTCTCTTTTTAAAAACTTCCAGCAATGGAGTGACCATGATTTCTGGAGGCAAGCTGTTCCACTGGTTGATTGTCCTTACTGTCAGGAAGTTTCACCTTAATTCCAGGTTGCTTCTCTCTTTGATCAGCTTCCAACCATTGTTTCTCATCTTTCCCTCTGGTGCTCTGGTGAACAACCTGACCTCCTCTTCTTTGTGGCAGCCCCTCAGATACTGGAATACTGCTATCATGTCACCCCTATTTCTTCGTTTCTTTAGACTGGCCAAACCCAAGTTCCACAACATTTTGGTCTCCAGGCCTTTGATCATTTTAGTTGCTCTTCTCTGAATTTTTTTCCAGACTCTCAACATCTTTTTTGTGATATGGTGACCTGCCTACCATTTTATTATAAGCAGAGGAAAAGTGCAGTCTTCTCCAACCTTGTGCCCTCCCACCAATGCTCTCATATTTCCAACCAATAACCCAAGTGGCCAGACGGATGATAGAGTCATTCAACATACTTGGTAGAGAAGACTGGCATGACATGACATGGCACTTGGCAGAGAAGACTGGCATAAGCTTTCATGATCTGGAAATAATTTCACCAGATATATGAGCTACTACTTTGCATGACATATTGAGCCATAGGTACACTGTGCATGGCTCAGTAGTGACTCTACCATTAGGTAAATAGAAAATTAAATGCAGAAAGATCAGAGTCGATGTACTTGTAACTTTTTATTTCTCTCTGATCTCACGCTAAAAATCACTGTTAGAACAACACCACATGCATGGGATGAGATAGATTGCTATCATTTATTTATTTGTATCCCACCTTTAATATTTTGCTGAGTAAATCCAATGCACCTTCCTCTTCCTATTGTCCCCACAACAATCCTGTAAGGTGGGTTGGGTTGAGAGAGAGAGAGTGACTGACTCAAAATCTCCCAATTGACTAAACTTTTTAAGTTTATTTTTAAGAAGTTCCAAATATTTGCTTGACTTTGTCGCTGATCCTTTCTACAGGGCAAAAGAGAAATCTAGAGCTGTTGTTGCCCAATATCCATTTGCAGATCTTATTCCAAAGCATAATATTGGTTCAACATGTAAGCAGAACCTATTCTACTATTATTCATTTTTTAAAAACAATTCTTCTTTCTTAGATGGTAGGTGAGTTTTGGCTGCTTTCATGGGCCACCTTTACAAAGTTCCTTTTATGCTGTTTTTTTCTTTCCCCCATTCTCTTACTAACTCTGGAAATTGGTTTTTAGAATAGTTTTGAATTTACTTTTTCCTTGAATGTTTTTGGGAAACATCCGAATCTGCCCATAAACAATTGTCAAACACTAGTTGGAGTCTAAGGAGAAATTAAGAAGTCAACTCCTTAGCACCTCATGCTATTTTAGTTTTGTCCACAGTAACAAAGAAGAAACCTATGTAGCTTTAGAATGATGGTAATGGAAGGACGTTATCATAAATGAACATTTGTCCATGGCATCATGGCTAGTGTCTCAAGGCAGTCGCCAGTGATCCTAAGGGAATGTCCTCTGAAATGCAAGTAGCATCTTCTTGAAAGGAGTTTTTTATCAGCATGATCAAAAGGGCAGGGCTGGTACTTTCCACTGTATTGAATCACCCTTGAACATCTTTTCCAAAGCACCTGAAGGCAGGACAAGAAGCAACGGGTGGAAACTAATCAAGGAGAGAAGCAACCTAGAACTAAGGAGAAACTTCCTGACAGTGAGAACAATTAATCAGTGGAACAACCTGCCTCCAGAAGCCATGAATGCTCCAGCACTGGAAGTTTTTAAGAAGAGACTGGACAGCCATTTGTCTGAAATGGTATAGGGTTTCCTGCCTGAGCAGGGGGTTGGACTAGATGATTTCCAAGGACCCTTCCAACGTTATTATTATTATTATTATTGTTGTTATTATTATTATTATTATTATTATTATTATTATTATTATTATTATTATTATTATTATTATTATTATTATTATTATTATTATCTTCAAGTTAACACCAGTTACTTTTGTACCCTTTCACTGGCCAAGGTGTTGAGAAATAGCTCAACCAGCCCTTGGATTTGCAACTGTCTGCCCTAGTTCCTGGATCAATATTCCTTTCACTCAAGAGAGATTTACTCCTGTGCAGTCTAGGTTGTAAATGAGAGCCAGTTTGGTTTAGTGGTTAAAGCACCAGGCTAGGAACCAGGAAACGATGAGTTCTAGTCCCACTTAACCATGAAAGCCAATTGGGTGACTTTGGGCCAGATATTCTCCCTCAGCCCAAGTCACTTCACAGGGTTGTTGTTGTTGTGGGGAAAATAGTACGAGGAAGGAGTATTAGCTACATCTGCCATCTTGAGTTATTTTAAAAAGTAATAAAGACAAGATAAAAAATATAAAAAATGAATGGCAAACAAGAATGATCTTGCAGTGCTGAACTTCTTGAAACATTATAGATTTATCTCACTAACCTGAAAGTCACAGAAGAGGCTCTAGGTGACCAAAAAGTGGAGCTGTTGTTTTCTAAAAGAGAGATCTGATGAGTCAACTGTTGAGACCAGTATCTCCAGTTCTAGAAGCAGAGCATCAGCTATCCCTATCAGTGCTATGAGCTAATCCTACCAGTGATCTCCTATAAAATCATGCTGGTATGCATGTTGAGAGCAGTTGAGAGGCCCGGAATATTAAGATGGTTGCTTTGAAATTTAATGCATGAGCCTTTCTAGGTGACTGGAAAGCAAAAACAAGGGGCTTGACACTAGCATGAAAGATTCAACTTCTTGATTAGATTCAAAATCCAACCTGCTGGGAGCCTAGAAAAGGAGGAGGGGAATAGCAATGATAGAAGATTTTTCTAATTACCAGGGAAAGGAGGGAAATATGATAAAAATCTCATTAGGAAATGAATAATTAAAAATCAGTCAGAAAATTGTTCCAATGGGAAAGGTGGAAGTGCAATTAGTGAAAGAAGAGGTGTATAGCACTATTATTTTTTATCCAGTATGGCAGATTCTTCTACTATCTTGATATTTGACAAAAGAAATGTCTTTGTTAACCAGATAGACCCTATAAATGTAGAGTTAATTAAGTCTTTTCCAGCAATGTTACATTATAACTTCTATAACCTTCAGTAGCATAGTTACATGGGAATTATGGAAATAACCTAATGCATCTGGGCAGCATCATTGTGGAAGGCAGCCATTGATTTAATGGATCACTGGAAGAAAGCTTTTCTTGGTGCAGTTATTGTTTGAAGGAGCCAAAAGTTCTTGATCAAAAGAGTATCGGGCAACATGAACCCTTCGCCGTAAGATTATTATTTCAGCTAGTTAAAACCCTGAGGATTCTTCCATCACATATTTTGTGATTATACTGTATATCAAGATATTGTTCATCAAAGAGTCCCACAATTTATTCTTGGCTGAAGAACAAATATCTTATTTGTTTACTAACTCTCTTTGGTCTGCACCTTTCAATCTAATCTAATTTAGACCACATTTAACATTGGGAACTCCAGCTAGAGATAATTACAAACTTTGTAGAGTAGGAGCCAAGGTAATTTTTTTTCTTTCCTTCCCCTATGTTTTCTTTGTGTTTACCATCCAGTTTGAATATGAATTTTCACACATTCAAAGATTAGAATTACTGTCAATTCTCCTGGATAAACTAGACAGGAATTATGACTAGCTGAGCTAAATCTTCTTTATTATAAGGCAACATTAAGAGGATCATGCAAATATAAAGGTATAAACTTCCCACCACCACTTTTAACTGTCTGAACAATTAGGGTGCGTCTTTTCTAAATGTCTTCTTCTGATTGTTAAACCATTGGGGCTACTGCCTCTCTTGTCTGATCATTTCCTTTTCCCCTTATCCCTCAGTACTCTACTACGTCCACCGAGCTCATCGCTCAAACCTCATTCAAGGTTTGACCAAACCTCACTTCTTAATTACTTTTGGTCGATTTCTGTTCTGTTCAGCAACTTAAACACTGTTTTTGGGAAGGAAAGAGGGAGGAAAATTCAGAAGTGAGTAGATAGGTAATGCAGAAGCTATAGATAAGCCCCCACAAAGTACCCCAAACTTTGCTTTCAGGTCCTGAGAATCACCTAAGGGTCCTGAAGTAAGATTTGGGGGCACAAGGAGATTTAGGGTTGGTAAGAAGCTTTATCTCAGGCCGTTCCTGCACATCAGCCTCATTCAGTGGGCCTGCATTGCATTAGCTTATTAGATCTTGCAGGACCAGATAATCTCTAGATATAACTTGAAAGGTAACTCTTGAATTCTAAACCAGGGCATGCAAAGTTATGGGGAAATGTTTGTAGTCCTCTCCTGCAGTGTAACCCTTTGTATAAAACCAACAAAGCTTTGTCTAAACTACCAGGATTCCCTGCCATGACACTGTCTCATGGGTGTCCTCCCTTATCATGGTTGTGAGCTTGACAACTGATAGATCCTAACTATGAGTCTTTTCTTTTTAGTTTCCTTCCATGGTTCATACCTGACAGCAGCAAGATTGTCAGAAGCAGGTGTAGATACTGGCCCGGTGTAATAATTATTTAAGGTGGAGATTCAAAAGGTAGCCCCAGGAAGCTGCCTTGGATTCACAAGCACCTTTTTTTGTGGCTTCTAGAACTCTTAGAATCAGAGAGGCCAAAAAAATCATACACTTTTTCTTGTACTCGGGGGAGAGGGGTTTGGGGATCGACAAGAAGATTAACCTTTGCAGAGAAAGAAAAGCTCATTTTTAATCCCTTAAAACTTGCATCCCCTCCCCCAAAGGTATCAGGGGATCAGACACATTTGAAATGCAGCCTTTGAGAGCCCATGAAATTATCTGATGCTTCCCCTAAGCCAACTGAAGTTTCACACTTGTAGGACAAGGGAACACACTATTCATCTCTCTTAGCATTTAAGTTTTACTACCCAATTTGGCTTTTTGGACTTCTTAACATTCTTTCTAAATATCACTCTGCAGCTTTACCAATAAAGGGAGGACTGTATTTCCTTTCCTTCTCTTCTCTGCCTTACGAAAGCCCTTGGGTGTTATAAACTGTGCTAAAGATAACTACTAATTTTCCTATTTCCTGTGGGCCACTGGTGGTTTCTTCATCCCAGCATGCCTCTGGGAGTTTCATATGTGAGAATTTGCCCTGAATTAAATCGGCAGGGTCTTCTTCCAGTCCTTTAAAGAGTAAAGCTATCTGCGGAAAAAGATAAGCAGGGCTTAATAGCATCTTAGTCAAAAACATCTAATACTCTTCTCCTTAAATGCTTCTTTTTGAAAGTCCCTTCTTTTAGAACAGACATGTCAAACTTGCGACGTCACATGATGTCGCGCAACGTATCAGAGCTTTTTTGCCATTGCCGGCAATGGGGGGTGGCACGGCTCTGGTATGATGAAACCGGCCCGTGGGCCGGCAGTTTGACACCCCTGTTTTAGAAAGTCCCTTGAAGCATCTACAGAAACATCTGTAGCCTACAAGCTCACATGCTGCATTGCACCTCTAGGTAGCTAATACAGTACAATAAATCTGGTGGGCTCCAGGTGCTGTGATTGATTTTCTTTTGTTATAGAATTCAGAGCTTCACCAAATCAAATGGTGTTCAAAAGAGATATACCTAGAACAGTGGTGGGATTCAAATATGTCAACAACTGGTTCTCTGTGTGGATGCCACTTCCAGAAGTCCGTTCTGGGCCTGGGCAACAAAAAATTAGCTACCGGTTCTGCCGAATTGATGCAAATTGGCTGCATCCCACCACTGACTTAGAATTTAAATATTTCTACCCATAGTGGCAATAAAGATTACTCTTTCAATGACCATGTGCAAAACATGGCCTCCTCTCTTTTAAAAGCAAAGCAGCCATGTAGCTTCACTTCAGGCTACTCGGAGGCCCCTTCTGGGAATACTGGAAGCCAGCGAGAAGTGCTATGCCAAAGACGTATGTCCCCTATCATTTCTTAGCCTACCTGAGACATCTCATGTTGCCTTTGCATAAAAAATCCCATTGCAAATGCAGAACAAAATATTAGTCAGACAGAGGCCTAATATTTACCCCTCGGATGCATTAATTTGCACAGGTTTCCAAATACAAATTATTCTTATTAAAGAATAATTAATGAAATCCTAGTTGGGAGGAGAACAAGATCTGTAACAGAGTCCCTTCCATGTTGAAGCAACAATAATAGAAGTTTAGAAATTCAGTTGTTTCTCAGTTAGGCAAATGACTAACAGTGACAAAACATCTGCCTGGATTGGAGGCTTATTATACCTTTATAGAGAGATCCCCTGCTTTGAGGGTTCATTAGACTCCACTTGTACATTTCAGTTGGTTTGAAGCATCATTCTTATGTATTTGTTGCACTTTTAAAAAATATAAATTAATTTGGCCTGCTGAAGAATTTGCTGGGGAATAGAAAGATATGGATGCTTTCTTCCCCATGGCAAGTTATCCACAATTTAGTCAATTTCACAAATTGGACTTGTCAACCACCTCTTCTGGTCACTTTCACAATGGGATAGAAAACTCCCTGCTTAATTTTTCTTGCCTATATTAATCTAATGCATCTTCCCTAGCATCATTCCACAATGTTTATTATACTTCTCTTTTGAAACGCCATGCATGGAAGTCATACTTACCTGAAGGAACAGAGCATAAATGCAATCAGAGGGAAGAAAAGTCAGATTTGTGAGGAAAAATACTGTCCTGAGGGCAGTTTGGAACATGTATTATATATTTTGTGAGATGTCATATTCCATAACATCCACTGGATGTTTTGCATTGCAGCAGTTCTTAGTCATTTCACATGTGGGCATGTGAAAAAGTCAGTTGGCTGATATTTTTTCTTTTGGAAGAAAAGTCCTTGCTGACATCAATGGAGGATTCTTCCCTTCAAAGCAAATATTAGCTTCAGGGGATGGAGTATCCGTAACACTTTAGCAAGCCAAGAAATCTTACAACTCTATTTTCCAATTATACCTCCTGTGATCCCAGTCATTATTAGTCCTGACCCCTTCCTGCAGATACTGTGCGATGTTGAAAGAACCAGATATTAAAAATGTAAAGGTGTCTCAAGCTGCACAAAGATTTGGCTCTTGCACAATCTTTGACTTGTCTCCCTACTCCCCTTATACTACTAGAAATTTGTGATGTAGGTTATGAATTTCCCCCCCAGAATTCAATGAGTATCTGTTTAGTAGGGAAGTAATCCTTTCCTTAAAAGGGTATTTCATGGTCTTGCCCACAGGACCACAATATTGTAAAGCTGAATTAATTTGTTTGCTAGCCAGCCAATGTAATGACAAGAATATGCTTAAATGAGCATAGTTTCTAGTGATGAAATTATTTGTTACTAGCATTTCTATGTCATTCTATTCATTCCAACTGGCTCTGAGCACCACATAGTAGAAAATACAAACAACAACATCAGATTGTGGCATCAGTCACTGGGGTATACTTATGAATTGTGTTTTCACAGCTGTGCAGAAATTCATGGAAAAAGGTTGTGGTCTTTATGTATGAGGGCAAACTGCTCCACAGAAGGGGAGGCCTAACATTGAGAAGGCCTAACTCTGAGTGAGCCTGCAGATATACCAATATTTATTCATTTATTTGTATCCTGCCTTTATTACTTTTACAAATAACTCACGGTGGTAAACCTATTCCCTCCCTCCTAATTTCCAAAACAACAACCTTGTGAAGTGGGTTGGAATGAGAGAGAGTGACTGACCCAAAGTCACCCCGCTGGCTTTCATGGCTTAGGTAGGCCTTGAATTTACAGTCTCCTCCTCTAGCCTGGTGCCTCAAGCACCAGACTAAACTGGCTCTTAACCACTAGCTATCAACTGACTATATGTATCCTCTCTCCCTGATCATGGGTATTTGGACTACCCAGACCAGAAATGTTGCATCTTTCATCTTGAATGGATTGTAGTCCCTTTGGGACTAGTGAGCCATTGAGGAAACCTTCTTAGACTCATAGCTCATAGCTTCTGCTTGAGGAGCAAGTGGGAACTGTTACTAGGAATTCATCTGGTGTTCTAGTTGTGCCCTCTTAGAGACACCTTGGACATTCACTCATGATTTGGTCACCTTTCCTCTGGATTATTGCAATGAGCTATATATGGATCCACCTTTGAATACAATTCTGGACTGACTTGCAGTTGATCCAGAAGTCAGCAACATGCCACATTATGCCTATGGATCAACACTACTTCAGGAGTTGAACTAGTTGCTACACTTGTTTTCTGTTTACAATTCAAGGTGCTGATTATTATTTATTAAGTCCTTCATGGAACAGGACATGGCTATCTGAAGGACTGTCTGTCCTTGTAGCTTCTGCTTAACCAGGCAGAGTTGGTACACTTCAGTTCATATCCATGAAGTAATGTCATCTGATAATTATTCTCTGTCGTAGTACCTCAAAGGTTTATTTGGCACCCACCCTGATCTTATTGAAAAGAGCTCTGACTTGTCTTCCAGACCCTGGGTTAGAGGTGTGTGTGTGTGTGTGTGTGTGTGTGTCTTTTTTAGAGCTTGTGGATTCTCTTCCTGAAGGCCTATTGTTCTTTTATTTGCACTTTCTGATTGTTTTAATATTCCATTTTTAATATCATATGCTGCCCACATTCACAATGGAGTTAAATGACCTAATAGATTTAATAAATAAATCTATTATACTACCCTGAAATAAGGGTAGTGTCATAATTCCTGGAGTCCAGGGAACATGCTGAGTTCCTGATGTCACAGACGTCGCCCACAATAAGTGATTGGGACAAATGGGTGGTAGGCAAGGAAGGGGTGAGTGTGCAAGCCAGTAGAGAGAGGGATGTCAAGTGGGAGCTAGTGGAGTGGTTTAAAATGTCTATGGAGCGTGCTAGCAAAAGAGAAAGGAGAGCAAGTGGTGAATATAAGGCAGAGGAGGTTATAGATGGCAGTATTGATTCAGCAGAATATTTCAGGCTGGACCAAGCTAGAGTACCCCCCCCATAAGTCCAGGTTTGGCCAAAATAAAGCCAGTACTATCAAGGAAGGAAATAACCACATTATAGCTTAATGTCAGAAGCTGTTGATGCAGAATCTGATAGCTTTTCAGGGTGAAATCTAAGGAAAGAAGCCCCTCTCCCAAACTTCCTGCAGTGTTGTGCTTGGACCAGGAGATTCAGTCACTGTATTTAATTACACACATGCTCTCTCTCTCTCTCTCTCTCTCTCACACACACACACACGCACACGCACACGCACACACACACACATGCACATGCGCACACGTACACACGCACACACGCACATATAAATAGCTACCACTTCAGAAGATGCAAGCATTTCTTTATCTGGCTGCAACTACATCACAGCCATTCAAAAACTAAAGAGAGATAAAGGTGGACAGGCAATTGGGTATCAAAATCTTGGTGCTGCTTTTCCCAATTCCAGCTTTCAAAATAGTCCCTTGATCTTAGTCCAGGGCTAGATAAAATATATTCTTTCAGTGAGATTTTGCTGTATGAAACTGCATAGCTTTTCCTTCCCAGGCAGTGGATTGTTCAGCAGCCAGCCACTTACAAATGAAAGAGTCGCCCTCAGAGGCTGGAAACGAGCCATATGTTTAACATAGTTTATTGTCCAACTGTGGAAGCCAGAAGCGTTGTTTGTGGAAAGGGTATTCACTCATATCTGTGTTTACATATATGAGGGCAGACATATTTGTATTATTCACAGTTAAACTCTCCTCAGGCATACAGAAAGCTTTCTTTTTTTTAATACCAGGAGAGAGGCACCGGAGGGGGGGGGGTGGAGGGAGAAAAATACAATTTAGCCATGCATTAATATTAGCTATTTAATATTTATATTTATGTTTGTATAGAGACTCAAAGTCCACCCATTCATTCATCTAATAAATATATACTTACATACCACTATAAGAACCTTAAGTAGTTAAAATATGCTCTGCTAGGAGAAACTACCATTAAACAAGAATACTGTATATATAAATGATTAGGGTTCTGTTATATCCAGGCAACTTCATCATGCACAGTTAGTGGGAACTTAAAGATAGTATCCCTCATGCGATGGGAAAGCTATTTGTACCCATCACTTACCTATAGGCATATAAATGTGGGTTCCAGTAAACTTCAGTGGGAATACTATTTTACAGACTGGTGCATGAGGGAAAGTCCTGTCCCATTCATATGCATGGAGTTTGCTACCAATAGCAACAGTTAAGGAAGACCTTTTTTTTTCTACTTGCTGGTTTGGGATATTTTTCTCATTTCTGTTTTGTTTTCTGCATTAGACCAACTGCATTAGAGGCCACTGTTGCTGAAGAGTGAGTATTCAGAACTCAGACCTTGAGGCCATTGCCTTATTTGTGCCTTCAACTGACACAGAACATCCATCATTGCTGAGAAGCAGCTGTCAAGCCCCCTTTCTCTGATTGCTCTTTCATATGAAAAAGCAACAACAATTCACAATTATCCTACTAGGGTTGTTTCAGGACACCGAGTTGCATTTCTTGAGCAGAAATGGACTAGACTGGTTGATGGCACAACATTCTTTATAGCTAAAGAGAAGGTTTGTTTAGACAGCTTAGGACAAGCCATGTGCTATATCCTGTTCTACTTATCAAGAGAGAGGAATATTTTGGAAATTCAAGAGCAATCACATTTTAAGTCACATTTTAAGAAGAATTTAGACAAATAAGAACTGGTTCAGAATAGGGATGATCAGGAATTACAATTAATACTTTTGAAGAAAGAGAGAATAATCTGAATAATTCGTCTTGAGAGGAACTCTTTAAGTTAATCAAGAGTAGTATCTAGTATCCTAATATGCAGAACATGAAATAATATTCCAAATTACCACAAGGCGGTTTAAGGCTGAATTTGTGGAGAAACAACCTAATTGTAAAACTAATTGTTTTACTAATTGTTTTACCAGTCCCCTCCCACTCTCTCTCAGTAGCCCAACTCACCTCCCATGTTATTGTTCTATGGAAAATAAGGGGAGGAAGGTGCATTGGATATGCTTGCTGCCTTGAATTACTTGTAAAAATAATAAAGGCGGGATACAAATAAATAAGTAAATAAATAAACAATGGATATTTCTGAATTCTTGCACCTGATAGCTTCAGTGGCTTCTTTCTATGTTGTGATTCAATTATCTAAGTTCAAGGTGACCGATGTTTCAGCCCAATGCATTCATTGTTTGGAAGGCTATTTATACAGGACTAACTTAAATTTGTAGTAGCCCAAGTTTTATTCACAGTCACATAACAGGTAATAAACCTAGACATTCAGAAAGCTGTTGAAAGCAGTGTGCTGCATGCTAAGTGCATTTAATTCCAAAAGATCTACTCAACCTTAAGGAATAAAGAAAGAAACCATGGCTGGACAATCACCCTTCCTCCTCCCCTGGGCCCATATTGAAAAGGATAACAATTAGCTCCTAACAGATTTCCCCCCAGCATTAAGTAAAATACAGAGATTTCCTAACAAAAAAGAACATCAGGAAAAAGCGAAACATTGTTCTTTGTATTAGCAAAGTTGTAGGGATATTTTTAGTGCTTTAACAGAATAAAATCATCAGAAGCCACAAATTAAAAATCTGTCTCCACCCTCCCAACAGAATGAAACTAGGGTTTAGATAAGGGATAGGGTTAGGATTAGAGTTAGGTTTCTTTGGAATCAGGGCCAAAAATAGATGTTAGGGTTAGATTCTTATTAGATTTTTTTTCTTATAAGTTCTCTGATGAAAGAGAACTTGACAGTTTTTCGTTTGGACTTCTTATTCAACCACAGTAAAGTACATGGGAAAATTCCATTGCCAACAAAATGAAAGTAGGGTTTGGGTTAGGGATAGGGTTAGCCTTAGGATTAGGTCTCCTTGAAGTCAGACATGAAAACAGAACTTAGGCATAGACTGCTATAGGTTCTTGAGAAGAAGAAAGTGACAGTGACAGCTTTTCGTTAGGTCTTAATTATGGACTAGGATAAAATACATGGGAAAATCCCATTGCCAATTAAAATAAAACTAGGGATAGAGGTAGGTCTCCTTGAAGTTAGGGGCAAAAACTGATGTTAGGGATAGATTATTATATTTTTCTAAGGAAAGTGTTGGTGACATATTTTCTTTCAGACGTAATTGTAGACCAATATAAAATACATGGCAAGATCCCATTGCCAAGAAAAATAAAACTAGGGTTAGGGTTAGTTTTCTTTTGAGTCAGGGCCAAAAACAATATTAGGAATAGATGCTTAGTATTTGTTTAAGGAAATCTATCATGAAGACTTTTTTTTTAATGAAAAAATTCTTTTATTAAAACAATCAGCATTGAACATAAAATCATAGTATGCATCAATCATCATAGCACCTGATATACATCACTAAGTATTAATCTTTATAAACGTCTGGTTTGGTAAACATTTTTCACTCCGCACATCAAGCCTCAGCTAAACAAGATGTTCTATAGGTGGCACCTCGACCTGAAAAAACTATCACTCATCTATCCAGACTCCCAGCCCAAATGCTGGAGGTGTGGTGACGGGGAGGCTACCTACTTTCATGTATGGTGGACATGCAGAAAAATCAAAGCCTTCTGGAGGAAGATATGGTGGACACTCCAAACCATTTTCAAAAAGCGTCTAGAATTTCTACCTCAGGTTTTTTTGTTAGGGATAACAAAGGATTACACTACCTCAGAGACGAGCTTATTTCTGAACTTGATCACAGCAGCCAGATTGTTGGTGGGACAATACTGGAAGAATCCAGAAATACCGCCTATGGAAGAATGGACTGTGAAAGTAACAAATCTGGCGGAGATGGCGAAAATATCGGCATACCTGAAAGATCGCTCAAATGAACAATATTTGGCAGACTGGAAACAGTGGATAGACTATATACAAGAGAAACACCAATCAAACAAAATGCATCATGAAGACTTTTTGTTAGGAGTATATTGTTGAGCAGTTAAAGTACATTTCCCAAAAAAATGAAACTAGGGTTGGGATTAAGGATAGGGTTAAGGTTAGGGTTAGGTGTCCTAACGTGTTAGGGATACATTCTTGGTGGTTCTTTAAGAAAGTGAACATGGAAGCTTTTTGTGAGGATTTGATTGTAAACCAGGATATCAACAAAATGAAACTAGGGTTTGGATTTGAAGTCAGGGGTGAAAGTTATGTTTATATAGATTGTTGTATGTTCTCTAAGGCACGGGTCCCCAACCTGTGGGCTGTGACCCACTACCGAGCCGTGGCCTATTCACAACTGGGCTGTGTGAGGGTTAGGGTTTGGGTTAGGTTTAGGTCTCCTTGAAGTCAGGGATGAAAGCGATATTTGAGATAGATTGTTATAGGTTCTCTAAGAAAGATCAGATGACAGCTTTTATTTCAGACTTCATTGTGGACCAAGGTAAAATAATGGGAAAACATAAGGTGACCAACTTTTTTTACAATGAAAAGGAGGACACAAATAAATTGAAGAAAAAATATCGTAAATAAAAGAAACATTTTATTCATTGCAACAATAATACAGACAACTTGAATATGCAAAGTTTGCCAGCTGGGTGTTTTGGCGTGCTCACCAGCAATTCCTATTGGCTTGCGAAAGCCAATAGGGGGAGTAGCACAGCTCATGCAAAAGTTGAAAAAAAAAACATAAAAAAAAAAGGTGCCGGAATGCCGTTCTGAGCGTTCTATGAGGGAAAAAAAAAGCCCTGCAGATTAATCTTCAAATATCGAAAAGGAGGACATGTAGGAGGACACTTTTCGAGGGAGGACAGAACTTACAAAAGGAGGACTGTCCTCCCTAAAGGAAGACGGTTGGTCACCTTAGAAAACAGCACTGCCAATGAAAATGAAACTAGGATTACGTTTAGGGTTAGAGTTAAGGTTCAGTCTCCTGGGAGTCAAGGCCGAAACCTGATGGCAGGGATACATTCTCAGAGGTTCTCTCAGGAAAATTACATAGATCACAAATGGATTTTCCCTCCCCATTTTTATGCAAAAAGTCCAGAAGAGGCTTCCAGTCACCAATAAATTCAGATGTCTTTTCTGTAATCAAAGAACACAATCCATTCATTTCAGCAAAATGTGTCAACTTCTCCAACCATTCCTCCATTGCGAGTAGTGTCAGATCTTTCCATCTCTGGGCATATAGTAATCTTGCTACACCACGTCCTTAAAAATAAACAATCAACGTTCCTATGAAGCTCTGTCCTATTCATTTTACTAGTTTTACTAGTTCCATAGGCGCTATTTTTTTAAAAAATCACTTTCCCCCTTGTCCATTTGAAACTTGCTAAGATCATGATCTTGTTAAGCTTTTTGCTTTTAAGATGAAATCCTTTAAAATGGCTTTCCCCACCCCACTTAATTTCAAAAAGAAAGAACTCACTGAGTGGCTTTGATCTTCATTGCCATTCAGAGTATCTGTTCTTAGGTTGTAAAGTAATTAAATTGTAAAGTGTTTAATAAGGCAAAGCTTTTGCTGGTCAAAAGTCTATGAAGGCCCCGCAGCAGTTAAGGGTATATTTCCAACGCATGATCAACCACAAAAAATTAAATTCCTAAGATCTCCTTACAAGGAACAACTCTCCCAGAGCATAAGGGGGTGATCCTCTGATTTTTTTTTCCTTCCTCTTGAGAAATTTCTGTTAGCCAGAACTGTTGATTCTGAACCCTGTTATTCTAATGTGCTGTTTCCACTTGCAGAGATATGTAACCAAACATAAGACCTCACCCAGAAGAGACTCTAGGTGACCCATAACAAAGAAAAAAAATACAATAAAACCAATAAAGAAAACATGGCAAGCAAGCGTTTGTGGGGGACCAGAGGTCCACCTCTAGGTTACTCCCATGTGGGGTGCCTCAGGGGTCAGTTCTCTCCCCCCTATTTTTTAACATTTACATGAAGCCACTGGGTGAGATCATCCACCGCCACGGAGTGAGATACCATCAGTACGCTGATGATACTCAGCTGTACATTTCCACTCCTGGCCACATCAGTGTAGTGGTTGAGGTGATGTGCCGGTGTCTGGAGGCTGTGAGGGTTTGGATGGGTGTTAACAGATTAAGGCTCAACCCCGATAAGACAGAGTGGCTGTGGGTGATGCCTCCCAAGGACACTTCTATCTGTCCTTCCATTACCCTGGGGGTGAATCTATAAACCCCTCAGAGAAGGTTCGCAACTTGGGTGTCCTCCTCAATCCACAGCTGACATTGGATCATCATTTGTCGGCAGTGGCGAGGGGGGCATTTGCCCAGGTTCGCCTGGTGCACCAGTTGCGTCCTTACTTGGATCGGGAGTCGCTCCTCACAGTCACACATGCCCTTGTCACCTCGAGGATCGACTACTGCAACGCTCTCTACATGGGGCTACCCTTGAAGAGTGTTCGGAGACTATAATTAGTGCAAAATGCAGCTGCGCGAGCAGTTGTGGGCCTTCCTCACTGTGCCCACATTTCATCAACTCTCCGCATGCTGCATTGGTTGCCTATTGGTCTCCGAGCCCAATTCAAGGTGTTGGTTATTACCTATAAAGCCCTTCATGGCATGGGACCAGGATACTTACGGGACCGCCTTCTGCCACATACTTCTCTACGACCAGCACAGGGTCGGCCTCCTCCGGGTCCCGTCAGTGAAACAATGTTGTCTGGCAGGCCCTAGGGGGAGGACTTTCTCTGTTGTGGCGCCCACCCTCTGGAACCAACTGCCTCCTGAAGTCCGCGTTTCTCCAACTCTCCTGGCCTTCCGGAAAAACCTAAAGACTCATCTTTGCCGGCAAGCCTGGGGATGATTGTGGTTGATTGATGTATTGAATGTGTGTTTATTGGTTTTTAGATATTCTGTTTAGGTTTTTTATATTGTATTTTTTGTTATGTATACGTTGTTAGCCGCTCCGAGTCCCCTGGAGAGGAGAGGCATACAAACCCAAATAAAATAAAATAAAATAAATAAATGATGAAGCAAGTGGTTTCATTCTCCTTTCTAAAAAACAACAGTAACAGAATGCGGGCCATCCAAATCTTAGGGTCAACCTTATTCCAGACGATATGCACAGTTATAAAGAAGGCACACTTCTGAGGACCCGATAGGTGACATTGTTCAATTGAAGGAACCTGGTATGCCCCAAACCTGCAAGATGAAATTGGCCAAGCAGACGCTATGGGAGACAGGTGATCAAGTACCCAGTGTCAAGGTTCTGATTGAAGAACCCAACAAAGTAAGCACACTGGAGACACTGTGATCGCTAATGCAAACTTTACTGGGCATAGCATACCTGCACCAAAGAATGGAAAACCAGCTCTAGTGATATGGTGGGGAAAAGATAATTAAAATAATAAAACTTTCCCTCTCCTCTCTGACTGTTCAGGTCACATTGTCCAATTAGTCTTCAAGCACTTGTTATGAGAAGAAATCCTCTGTTCACCACACTAGTCCAGTGACCTCGGTTCTCACAGTGATAGAAACACCCTGTACATTCCAAACCTCCCCCCCTCGCAACTGTAGGCAAGCTAGAAGCAGCAAGGCAACTTCATAGCTTGACACCCAGGCCTGATGCCATATAGGGCTTTACAGGTAATGACCATCATCTTGAATTGAACCTGGAAGCAATCTAGCAACTAATGCAGCTCACAGAACAAAGGTGTTAAATGGGCTTTTTGAGGAATGTTCATTAGTCCTCATTCCATTGTATTGTGAACCAGTTGAAGTGGTCTTCAGGGGCAGCCCCATGCAAACCACATTGCGGTAGTGAGGCTGTGAGGTGCTTAGGGCATGAGTGATTGTCTAAATATATATTTCTTCTCTGCTGAAGATCTTTCTCTCTCTCTTTCTCTTTTCAAGATAGGCCTCCAGGAACAAGGAATTATTGGTGAAAATGTTCTGTGCAAGAAGGTTAGTATTCATCTGCTGCTCTCTTTTATTCAAGTGATATGCTAGAAATGTATATTCCTGGGAAGGGGATTCCTGCATGAGGTTCCCTTTTATAACTCGGCCAGCATCTATCTATCTGTCTGTCTGTCTGTCTGTCTGTCTGTCTGTCTGTCTGTCTGTCTGTCTGTCTGTCTTCTTCTTCTTCTTCTTCTTCTTCATCATCATCATCATCATCATCTCAGTATATTGTGTTGTGTTCATCCAAGATACTAGAGTCACAGTAGCAAATTGACAACAGTTAATAGAAGATATAAAAACACAGGTTAGGACTGACCTTCCCTTATTCAATGAACAAATTGATTTCTCTATCTCTATCACCTTGTATTGGTACGATTGCTTTTTCCACTGTGGTGCCAGAAAGAAAAGCTTTGTATTGAGATGAGTTCCTCCAAAGACTCAGTGCAAATTGTATAATGCGTTTGTCATTATTACTAGCAAGTGAAATCTGTTTGCAATCGTACTGTATTTTCTTTTATGATTGTACTTTAGATAATTGAAACAGGAAGAGAGAAGGAAGGAAGGAAGGAAGGAAGGAAGGAAGGAAGGAAGGAAGGAAGGAAGGAAGGAAGGAAGGAAGGAAGGAAAGAAAAATTAAACCTGCCCTTTTAAACTGGAGGCGGGTGGAATTGACGTTAACCCAAACTAGAAGTAATATAATTCAAGATGCACTGTCCTTCATTTTGCCAAATCCCACATAGTATCCCACATAGTAGCTGGGCTCAAGTCTTCAAAGGGAAACCGGTGAAATAGGAAGCAAAGCCAAAATAATAAACCTGTATAAAACTATTTTGAGGCAAGATTCTCCTCTCTCCCCCCCTCTCTTTCTTGCCTCTTTGCCTCTTGTTCTTTATTCTGAAATTAGTAGGGAGCATGCAGATTAAAATACATGTGCAGACAGTTGGAAAATGAGTATTGAATGAGGAAATGGGGTGGCACGTGGTAAAGAAAGCATAAAGGATGAAAAGGGCCCCCTGTTCTATTTGCCTATGCATCCATGCTAAATTTCACAGGAGCTGTTCAAGCCCAGATTCAGTTTCTTACAGGATAAAAGGAGCATAAAATCTTGTTCAAAGTTTTCCCTCAGGCACTGGAAGCTGTTTGAAGAACTCATATTTTATTTTGAAATTAAAGTTGGATTCTGATCTGACTTCCAGCAACCAAGAGTTCAGAGATGCTTTCTGGAAACCAGCAGAGTGAAGCTGTTCCTCTTCCTCAGCCTTTTGTGGGAATAAAATGAAGAGTAGAGTCTGTATCTGTAGGCTTGCTTTCTTTAACAGATCCCTGAGGAATTGTTTTTAAGAATTAAATCAACTCTTTGGATGATTATACCTTCAAATACCAACATGCTTCATTATCTGGCATGCCTTTTCATCCTGAATTTTTGCATCATTTTATATTTTGACTGGAAATATGCTACCTCACATCAATAGCTTGGTGTGTTGGACTGCCAGCATGAAGAATTGGAGCAGTGAAAAGAGAGAGGAATAGCTGCTTTAGATCTCTCTATAATCTACAAAATGCTGCATGGTCTGATCAACTCAATATTCCTGCTATTTGCCTGCTTGATTGTGGGGAACTGGGCATCTCATCTGTCCACTGGAAGATGACTACATTTGCAGAGTATCTTCTTCATCTCGGTTGGTACAGAATGCAAGGCCAAGGTGGCTCATTAGATTCAGAGAGGAAAAAATAACAATATTCTGTAACAATTACACCAATTACAGGAGTCTCATCCTCCCACAACCCCAGCCCTGGTGGCAAGATGGCCTGCTAATAGCACGTTGACGGCATGTCCTCACAATTGTGTTTCTATCTTGGTGTCAGCTTGCTGCTGAGCAGACTGTAACTGGATCAAAGTGACCTTGCAGAAAAGGAGTGTTTTTCATGGAAAAATGGAACAAGTACTCTTCTACAAACATCATAATTCATGTGGAAGGGGACTCTGAGGGAGATAAATGACCTGTAGGGTTCCAGGTGGCCTCTACAAGTGCTGTCTGGGCAATAGACTCTGTGGCTGTTTCTGTTTTGGCTGCAGAAGAGAACAGAAGCTGCCTGCTGATCAAAGTTCTCTTTTTCTTTCTTTCTTTCTAAGATCAGGTAAGAGTAGTAGCTGGAAGGAATTCAACAAGGTTGCTATTTCTTGCACTCACCTCTGCTGTTTGGCTTTTCTCATTTCGCTAGGCAAGGAACTTTCCTGGAGAGAAGACAACCTGAGGAAACCTGTCACTTTAGTCTTGCCGTTGTTTGTCTTCTCTTCTTTCCTTCCCCTGCTGTTGCCTTTGTAACTACAGCCTTGCTTTATGTGCAGCCAACAATTTTGTAGGCCATGTTTTGGGTCTACAGCAAGAAGGATGCCGTGGAGGTCTCAAAACAGAAAGTACCTTGATTCTTCAATTTCAATGGTAGTTTGATTTTCAAAATCTTGAACCAGGAATGGGGAACTTATGAATCCTGAAATGCTGCTGGGCAACAATTCCTACCAGCTGATCAAGCATAGGCACTTTTGAAGAGTATGAGGAACTAGTGCGTGATTACACTCCTGATGCTCTTTCAACCAGCTCACACTTCATAAATAGCACTGGGGATCCTATCTGCGCTGTTTATTGAATAGCTTGATGGGTACCAGAGGCAGAAATGTCTCATTAAATAACCCTAATTTTTTTTTCCAACAACAAACGTTTATTTAAGTACCAGTCACTCCCCTTATATCTTTTAAATTATATATTTAAAACTCCCCTTTTAAGTTTAATTTCCCGCCTCCCCCGTCTTTCGGAACCCCCCTAAACCCTTCCAACGTATGGAGACAGGGCTCATTGCTGCGAGCTCTCTGCCGAAGCCCCCTGCAAAGCACCAACCAACCTCTTCCCACGCGCCCCTCGCCCATCTCCTTTCAACCCTAATTTTTATAATTCTTCCTTCCCATGGGTACAGTTGGCTTCATTTGTAGAAATCAACAATTTTTTTTAAAAAAAATACCAACTTAAAAATTGCTTACTATTGATGTGTTTTGGGAGCGAAGCCATCATTTTGGGAGATTAATGTTGTTCTATTGTTCTATTGTTTAATATGTATTTTATTTAAAGTATTTATATATAAAGAATTATCACAAAGAAGAAGGGCTCAACCAATTCTCCATTAATCAAAGAGAGAAACAACCTAGAGCTAAGTAGTTAGAACAGTTAATCAGTGGAACGACTTACCTCCAGAAGTTGTGAATGCTCCAATACTAGAAGTTTTTAAGAAGAGATTGGATAGCCATTTGTTTGAAATGGTATAGGCCTGGGGTAGGCCGCTCTCGGGGAACAAGGCCTCGCTGCTTGAAAGCGATCTCTTGTTCCGGCCCCTTGAACCTCTCCCGAGGTACTGGTAATGAGCGGAATCCGGACCCTGGACTCAGGCTGCTGCTGCTCAATGCCAGGTCAGTGGTAAATAAGGCTCTCCTCATCCGGGACTTAGTTCTGGATGAGGAGGCCGACCTGGCATGTGTGACTGAGACCTGGCTGACCCCAGAGGGAGGAGTTCCCCTCTCTGAGATGTGTCCAGCTGGGTTTCAAGTATGGCATCAGCTGCAACCCCAGGGAAGGGGGGGAGGAGTGGCAATTATAGCTAAGGAGTCACTCGGACTGCGCAGACTCGCTGCTTCTGAGATATCAGGTTGTGAGTCCCTCCTTATGAGGTTGGACCTAGGTGTACAGGTGGGTCTGTTGCTTACGTACCTGCCTCCCAGCTGCGTTTCAACAGCCCTGCCCATGCTACTCGAGGAGGTAGCCGGGTTGGCGGTTGAGTTCCCCAGACTTATAGTCTTGGGGGACTTCAATGTGCCGTCACTCGGTGAGTCCTCTGGGTTAACGCGGGAGTTCATGGCTACCATGGCAACCATGGACCTGACACAAGTAATTGAGGGCCCGACCCATGAGGGGGGACACACACCTGACCTGGTCTTTCTCTCGAAGCAGCTGAGGTATGATCTGGAGTTAAGGGGCTTAGAAGTGTTGCCTATGTCATGGACAGATCATTTTCTGCTGTGGCTCGAGTTTATGACACCTATCCTCCCCTGCAGGGAGGCGGAACCGATTAAATGGTTCCGCCCCAGATGCCTGATGGACCCTATGGGCTTTCAAAGGGCGCTTGGGGAATTGCCAGAGTTGTTCATACACAGTTCGGTGGAGGCCCTAGTGATGGCTTGGAATATGGCCACTACGGGGGCTCTAGACCGGATTGCGCCGTTGCGACCTCTCTGTGGTAGCAGACCCAGGAGATCTCCTTGGTTTACTGAGGAACTCAGGGGGATGAAGCGCCAGAAGAGACATTTAGAGAAGCAATGGAGGGAAAGCAGATCCGAATCTGATCGAACCAAGTTGAGAGCTTATATTAAGACCTATTTGGAAGCGATCACTATGGCAAGATCTCAGTATCTTTCTGCATTGATCGCATCTGCAGAATCCCGCCTGGCTGCCCTGTTTAAGGTGACTCGTTCTCTCCTTGATACGGAGAGGAGGGAGGAACCTTTGCAGGGCAATGCCGAGGAATTTAACATCTTTTTCGCAGACAAGTTTGCTCAGATCCGGGCTGACTTGGACTCCAATTGGAATGCAGTGTCGACTGACAATGAGTCAGTCGAGATGACAGAGGCCCGTCTTAGTCTGGTTGAATGGGATGAGTTTGACCTGGTAACTCCTGATGATGTGGACAAGGCCACTGGAGCTGTGAGTTCTGCCACCTGCTTATTAGACCCGTGTCCCTCCTGGCTGGTTTCGGCTAGCAGGGAGGTGACACGGGGCTGGGTCCAGGCTGTTGCTAATGCTTCGTTGAGGGAGGGGTCCTTTCCGGCTCCCTTAAAGGAGACACTTGTGCGCCCCCTCCTCAAGAAGCCTTCCCTGGACCTGGCAGTCTTGAATAATTACCGGCCAGTCTCCAATCTTCCCTTTCTAGGGAAGGTTGTTGAGAAGGTAGTGGCACTCCATCTTCAATGGTCCTTGGAGGAAGCTGATTATCTGGACCCTCAGCAGTCCGGGTTCAGGTCCGGTTACAGCACGGAAACTGTTTTGGTCGCGCTGACCGATGATCTCTGGCAGGCCTGGGATAGAGGTTGTTCCACTATCCTGGTGCTTCTTGACCTCTCAGCAACATTCGATACCATCGACCATGGTATCCTTCTGTGCTGGTTGGAGGGGTGTGGAGTGCGGGGCACCATTTTACGGTGGTTCACCTCCTACCTCTCTGGCCGGTCGCAGTCGGTGTTCGCAGGAGGTCAGAGATCGGCTCCGAGGCCTCTTCCATGTGGAGTGCCTCAGGGGTCTGTTCTCTCACCTCTGCTTTTTAACATCTACATGAAGCCGTTGGGTGAGATCATCCGTTGACACGGAGTGAGTTATCATCAATATGCTGATGATACTCAGCTTTATATCTCTACCCCGCGTCATTACAGCGAAGCAGTGGAAGTGATGAACCGGTGCTTGGAGGCTGTTGAGGTCTGGATGGGTGCCAACAGGCTCAATCCCGACAAGACGGAATGGCTATGGGCTCTGCCTCCCAAGGACGAGTCTAACTATCCATCCATTACCCTGGGGGGAGAAGTTTTGTCCCCCTCGGAGAGGGTTCACAACTTGGGTGTCCTCCTCGATCCACAGCTAAGTCTAGAACACCATTTTTCGGCTGTGGCAAGGGGAGCATTGGCCCAGGTTCGCCTGGTGTGCCAGTTGCGGCCCTATTTGGATCGGGAGTCACTCCTCATAGTCACTCATGCCCTTGTCACCTCGAGATTCGACTACTGTAATGCTCTCTACATGGGGCAACCTTTGAAGAATGTCCGGAGACTGCAGGTTGTCCAGAATGCGGCCGCGCGAGCTGTCTTGGGTCTCCCAAGACATGCTCATATCACTCCAGCTCTCCGTGAGCTGCACTGGCTACCAATTAGTCTCCGAACACAATTCAAAGTGTTGGTTATGACCTATAAAGCCCTTTATGGCAATGGACCAGGTTACTTGCGGGACCGTCTTCTGCCTCATGAATCCCAGCGACTGGTTAGGGCACACAGGGTTGGCCTCCTACAGGTCCCGTCTGTTAGGCAATGTCATCTGACGGGTCCTAGGGCAAGGGCCTTCTCTGTTGCTGCCCCAGCCCTCTGGAACCAGCTTCCCTCAGAGGTCCGCACTGCTTCCTCCCTCCTAGCTTTCCGGAAATTATTGAAGACCTATTTATGCTGACAGGCTTGGGGCGTATGAACAATACTCTGCCCCCGGGCCTAGGAATGTGCCTCCATCGTTGATTGTGTGTTTGACTGTGATTGCATGTTGTATGTATGTGTTTTAGATTGAATGAATGTGTTTTTGGACTGGATGCTTGATTATTATTATTATTAAATTCCTCACATGTAATTTTATTGTTGTTGTAAGCCGCCCTGGGTCCTAGGAGAAGGGCGGCATAGAAATTTGAATAAATAAATAAATACATAAAAAATAAATTAAAAAAATAGGGTTTCCTGCCTGAGCAGGGGGTTGGACTAGAAGATCTCCAAGGTTCCTTCCAACTCCGTTATTCTGTTACATAATATTTATCTACCAATCTGAAATATTTCCATAATGACCGAATTATATTTAGCAGACTTATTTTTAAGTGTTGCCAGTTAATTTGAAACTAATTTTATTTGTTTGTTTGTTGTTTGACTTGTTTGCTGCCCACCTCGCTAATTAGACGGAAGCGATATCGGTTACTCCCCAAAGTCCATTGAATGGAACAGCGCATCAGTCTGGTGAAGCAAATGACACAGATGATGTAAATGGCTTCATTAGCATCATTTGCGTGATGACAAAAAATGGATGCAAATAGCAGGCACAAAATAATGAAATGTTCACCTCAGGCATAATCACATCATTACAATTACAATAGAATTTCCCCCTACTGCATGCAAAGTCTATTCAGCTGGGATCCTGAAAATTGAAGTTTTGTTATATGATACAATCACATATTTATTTTCCTTTATGTTCTGCCTATTCATAGGGCATTCAAGTAAAACAAACACTAGATGAAGCTATATTACTTATTAGTCCAATTCTAAAAGCCTGACTAAATAGGAAGGTTTCAGCCCCTTTCTTGAAAGCAGAAAATTGAGGAACTAAATGCATCACCCCATAAAGTTCGTCCCATAGATTCAAAGAGTTGCAGGAAGCTCTTCCCTGTGTGTCAATTACATAAGTTTATATTCCTTCCTGGCATTTGTGCAGGGTCTGTTTTATTTGAAGCATCTGAATGTTGATCCACTGTTTGCAACAGAAGTTGATCAGCCAGTTTGTAACCTCAGCTTGAAGTAATGGGTTGAGAGAGAGTGACTGACCCAAAGTTACCTAGCCAATTTTCATGCCTAAGGTAAGAATAGAACTCATACCGTAGTCTTCCTGTTTCTAGCCTGATATTTTAACCACTAGACCAGGGGTAGGCAACCTTGGCTCTTTTATGACTCGTGGACTTCAACTCCCAGAATTCCTGAGCCAGCTGTGCTGGCTCAGGAAGCACTAGACCAAATGACTGTCCTAATATATACAATATAATATTACTATAGGCCATGACATTATTGTTTTCTTCAGAGCCCTGGTCCACAACAATTGTTTGTGTCTCTTATTTAGACATAAATACATATATACACTACTAGCCATAACTTGATAAGATAAGGTAAGGTATAGTAAGATAAGGTAAAGTAAGGTAAGGTAATCTATATTGTCATTTTTTTACTGTGGGCATACTGGCACACATTAAAAATCAAATTCTGTTGCTTGCTCTCAAAGATGTACATATACATAACACACATATAAACATGCTATTTACAACATATGTATATACCTAAACCCCTGCATATAAATGCATACAAATATAATCACTGTCCATCTTGAATACATAGCGGAAAGAGGAAACTTGAGAGTCCACAAGGTTAATACTGTATGCAACAAAACTGTGACTGAATCTGGATGTTCTGCTTCAGATACCACGGAGCCTCCTCCCCGTAGGTAACAAGGAAAACAGGTTGGGAAGAGGATGTATAGTGTCCCAGACAATCTTATGTACCCTGCTCAAGCAACGCTTATATGCTATGTCCTAGATGGAAGGGAGGGAATTGCCAACGATCTTTTCAGCCATCCTCGCCACTCTGCACTGCCTTCTTGTCTGAAGCAGTGATGCTTCCAAACCAGACTGCGATGCAACATGACAGAATGCTCTCAATTTTCTCTCTACAGAATGTGGTAAGGACAGGGGAAGAAAGATGTGCTTTTCCCATTCGACGCAAAAAATGCAGGCACTGCTATGCCCACTTGTCTCTGTCCAGTGACAGAATTGATTTAATCTGAGTAGCTGTGATGTATCAACAATTGAAAAAAAGTAAATTTTTCTGACTGCAGGACTGAAGCTGGCAAGACCTTTTGCCTTGGTCTTTAGCAACCATCACCTTCAGCATCTCGTTTCTTATGGCTGTTTCTCCCTCTCTCCACATCATAACAAATGTCATCCTATTATCTTTTCATCATAACGGTGTGGGACTTTTAAATAAAACACAGGAATGGAGTCTTTGCAGTCAGGAGGCTTACTCTCATAGGATCTGCATGTAATATTTGTGTGGGTGTGTAAATGAACATAAACCATCAGATTGATGCATCCTACATGAAATTGTGAATAGCACTAGCACTAATGGTAGCAATAGCACTTAGACTTATATATCACTTCACAGTGCTTTACAGCCCCTTCTAAGCAGTTTACAGAGTAAGCCTATTGCCCCCAATAATCTGGGTCCTCATTTTATTGACCTCTGAAGGATGGAAGGTTCAGTCAACCTTGAACCGGTCTGAATCAAACTGCTGGCAGTTGGCAGAATTAACAGAATTAGCCAATTAGCCTGCAATACTGCATTCTAACCACTGCACCACCATGGCTCTTAGGCAGGTACTAGGAATTCATTGTTTTGATTTAATTTGAAGAAAGGATGGAGAGAGTGCGATTGTCTCAGGAACTATAGTAGCTCAGGGATGGAACACTGGTTGGATTTTTTTTTGATCACTTTTCTTCTGGTCAGTTGGAAGTCAACACTGATTGTTTCATGGTGTTCAGTTAGAGGCAGGATTGCAGATATGGAAGAGTCTATGAAAAGTCAAATGACTTTGTTGTAATTTTTATTTAAATGCAACATTACTTCTGGCACATGCAATCATAATTCGTAGTCTGGCAGGGTTGTGAGGATGATCAGGATTATGATGATTTATCAGATTATTGTCCTATCTTTTTTTCCAGAAGTCCAAAGAGGCTTACATGAAGGTCTTCCTTCATGTTATCCCCACAAAAACAATTCTGTGAGATAAGCTTGGTTGAAAGGATGAATTAATCCAAGTATCACAATGGGTTTCCATGACAGACAATGATCCAGAATGTGGGATTTTCCAATCCTAGTCCAACAGATTGATCATTTCACCACAGTGTCTTTCAGGTTAAACCTTTCCTCACATTTATGGGCAGCTAATTGAATCTCAGGATCCAAGGGAAGGCAAGATGGTTTGCAAGTGGAATTCAACTATAGGTAATGGTTGTTATTTTACTAAATACCTCTGTGTGCTGCAGATACATAATAAGGATTCTCATTTGGAGGAAGGGAAAGAGGAACATAGGATAAAATATCCATGTTTCTGTGGGAAAAGGCATTAGTCTTATATTTTAGAGAGGTGCCCAAAGTCATACATTTCTAACATTTGGGGTAATCTGTGGATGGACCCATGGATTACATGAAGGAACTTCTGCCTTTCCCCCCTTTAGTTGGTTGGCATTGGCTTGGAAATTGGTCTGGAGAAGAGATTGTTCACTGCAAATATTTTCTGGTAGAAATTCTAGCAACATAACACCAATAGCCTTTTGAAATTCTACACTCAATTTATGGAGCAAAGAAAATGGGTGGCTGAATTCTCTGGGGGAAGAATATTTTTTTTCTTTTTGACAGTAGAAACTCTGCTACTGAGAAGGCCAATGGAAGGAAGAATATCTTGAGGATGTCTTCCCTTGGGACTAATGGAAGCCTGGGAACTCTGGGATGCAGTTGTGGACATTTGCAAGAGCTGGCTAATTCATAAATCTGATACCACAAGTGCTTCTTTTCTGGAGGTCATGTACTAAAGTTTATGGGTTACATCACAATATGGGATGCAGTTGACCACTGGAGAAATCATTGTTCAATGTAAGACAGGACATAGACCCATACCCTTGGGTCACCTTCTCAGAAAACCACGCTCTACTCATGAGGAATTTTTCTGAAATTCTTTTCTTTGAAATAATTTCTAAAGCAAATTGTTCTTTTTCATCAAATTGAATCATTAATGGGGGGGGGAGAGAGGGAATTTCTCTGCATAGCAGAAAACATTCTTCTTTTTTCAGCTGGTAGGAAAGACTTTGAAATATCTCTTACGTTGTACATCATATACTGCTTATGTTAACCTTGCCCAACCTGTTCCTATCCCAATGGATAAACTTGAAATCAGAATTGCCAGCACTATATATATTTCATAACCCCAACAATCCTTTTCGAAGCAATCAGCTTCTTCACTTTTTGGAACATTTGCTTTGATCATCATTTGGATAAAAAAGAAGCAACAGTGAATTACGTTAGTTATTGATATCACAAGCAGAATGTGAATTTTCAAAAATTGTAGCAATTCTAATTCTGGACCAAATAAAATGGTGTGCTGGAAATTAAATTGTTGGAAGAAGAAATCAAAATTGGGAAGCATAGATATAAAAAGCTCTGAAGGTTAAATACTAAATAAAGATTAAATAAAGGTATATGGAGAAAAAGCTGTTTCAATCTAGCTAATAGAAATAATCATATATACAACATGTGCGTTAACAATTGGAATAGTTTTTTGAAATTTAATTGGACATTGATTTTACCAAATCTGATTATGTATATTCAATAGAAAAGATAAATAACACTCCATTGGGCCTGGGAACCTACTTCTAGGCTAAGATATTTCCAGGTAAATTTAATAATGTTTCAGTAAAAAACGGCAAAGGAAGGACAAATGTTCTCATATGGTAATTCCTTCTTATTTGAAAGTATCACTGAATAAAGATAGTTTATACAAAGCATTGATTTAAGAATTATTGATGGTTATCAAGCTGTGAAAGATTGACCTGTGGAACAACTTAAGTAGGGGTGGGGAACCTTGGTTCTTTTATGACTTGTGGACTTCAATCCCAGAATTCCTGAGCCAGCCATTCTGGGTCAGAAATTCTGGGAGTTGAGATCCATAAGTCATAAAAGAGCCAGGGTTCCCCACCCCTGAACTTAAGTATGACCTACAGAATAACAGCATTGGAAGGGACCTTGGAGGTCTTCTAGTCAACACCATGATTGAGCAGGACACCCCATGCCATTCTGGACAAATGACTGCCCAATCTCCTCTTAAAAATCTCCAGCGATGGAGCACCTATAACTTCTGGGGGCAAATCATTCTCATTGTCAGGAAATTTCTCCTTAATTCTAGGTAGCTTCTCTCCTTGATAAGCTTCCATCCATTATGTTTTGTCCTGCCCTCAAGTGCTTTGGAGAATAGGTTGACTTCCTCTTCTTTGTGACATCCCCGTAATCTGTTGAAATTTGTGTCCTTCTTTAACAGTTTGAGACAAATATGGATATTTTCAGAAAGGGGGTCTCTCATTTTTATACATTTGTGGATGATACAGAAACAATGTTAATGAGAAGAAGATATCTTCTGGGACATTGTTTTTCTATATTTTAGAGCTCTTATTAAAAATTCTGGACGATGGATCTTTTAAGAATGCCTGTTTACAAATAAGGACTCTGAAATAAATCCCAGGGCATGAAACATTCACTAATCCTTATATTTACAAATAAATGCCATGGAGCCACTCATCCTGCCTCCACACAAGTGACACAATGAACTGCACAACTACTTAGTGCCTTTTGTACTATATAATTTTTCACCTATGCCGAGTAATTCAGTTTATTTCCAAGTGCACCCTTTACCTTCCCATACACCACTTTGCTTTCTGACACTTTCTGATACATTTAATTCATGGATCAAGAGAGGTTTGTACAATCCTCAATCAGCTTGCTTAAAGCTGTATGTATAATTGGGTTTTAGAGAAAAGTTAAATTATGGGAATTCTGACCACATTCTCAACTAATTTTCAGTATCATAGTTTTGCTCACTTTCTTTCAAATAAATATCCTTTATTGGTGTTGTATATCACCCTACCCCCAATTTTTCATTTTAGCATCCAAATAGTTTTGAATAGTTGCTGTGCTTAGAAATGGGACAACTTTGCAGATCGTTTGCAAATCAACATGAGATCAAATAATGGGTTGCAATTTATGAATAGATCTCAGTTTATTGCTTTACAACAAGCATTCAATAATTTTCACATCAGGTTGCTGTTTTTGAGTAACCATTCTTACAATACATGTAGGAGCCAGCATGATATCCTGGCTATTGTGCTAGACCTGGACTGGAGAGACCCAAGTCCACATTTATCCATCACTTAGAGACTTTGGTCCAGTGGTGATCGTTCAGCACAAACTACATGATTTGGTTGTGGGTGTGGAGATAAAATTTGGAGGTGGATGTACTACATATGCAAGTAATGATCTCTAGGAAGAAAGATAGAGTAAAAAACCTCAATGAAAGCAAATAAACATTCTATTATGCAGTAACTTTTCCTTATTAGGAACGTGGAGTGTGAGAATAACTGTGGGAGACAGGAGGAAGAGATATAGCCCAACAAAATGGACCAAATTGCAGGAGAATTCTGGAGGGGTGTGGCAGCTAGAGAACAAAGAGATCAGGAGATGAGACATTCCTATAACACGGTCCCAAACTGAGTTAGAATCTGAGATACAAGCTCTGCTGAGAGAAACTATAGTGGTAGGAGCAGGGAACAGATCATGCTGAATGTTACTCCATACCCTAGTTTCTATTTCATAACTCTACAATTGGAAACAGCAAAACCTCAGTTATAGAGAAAACCCAGAGAAAATGCATTCTCTCTTTCTGTCTGTCTTTAGAATACATAACCCTACCTGGGCAGATATTCAGACATTGGTGAATGTTCTTTTAATACTGGAAAAATGGAGGTTGATGAGGGGGGCAAAAGAACTGAAATTAGAGAAAGAACATGAAAATGTTCTCAGTTGGGAATGCCTCCACCCAGAACCAGAGTGGAATCTGGATAACACCAGACATGCTGAAAGGCTTCAAAATTATTGGTCCTCGGTCCTACATGGAATCCAAAATGAAGATCCAAAGATCAAAAACCTTTCAAAGATTTATGAATTTAGGCAAAAGAAAAATGAGAGTCATGGGGACTTTTTTGAGAGAGTATATCAGGTTTTCAGGTAATATACTAATCTAGATCTTGAGGTGCCTAAAAACCAGAAAATGGTGAATATGATCTTTATAGGAAAATCAGCAGAAGTTACAGAAAGTGGAAGGAGGCCCAGGGAAAGTTATTTCAGAATTAGTTGAGGTAGCTTACAAAGTCTTCACCAGCAGCAGACAAGAAGATGATAAGAAAGAAGTGCAACAAGCCCACAGAAACACTATCTTCCTATGGGGAAGGAAGGGGGCAACAATGTGGAAGAGGCAGGTGAGGAAGGGGAGTTCAGGGAACCCAAGGTGGGGCACACAACCCTGCCTATGATAAAGGGCATGGAAGAGGGAGAGTCCCCTTGGGACACAACCAGTTTGCTATTTGCAAAAAGGAAGGACACTGGAAGAATTAATGCCCAGTGACTACAGACATGCTGGTAGAAAAGAAAGAATGAAGGGGCCAGGGGCAGGGAGCCATGGTTCCTCTTATCCCTAAACCCTTGGTGGAAGTCCAAATTGGGGGAATGAAACACCAAATGCTAACAGACACAGGAGAAAGCAGATCAGTCCTTAATAAACCTATTTCTCCCAGACTACTGATGAGATAATCCATTGTTGGAGCATCAGGAAAAGCCCTGTCAGCCCCATTTTTGCAATGCTTGGAATGTAAAATAGGGCACACTGTGCTAACTCACCTGTTCTTGTATTTGCCAGAATGTCCAGTCCCACTCTTGGGAAGGGACATCCTTAGTAAACGGCAAGCAACCATACATGAAAAGGGGGGAAGATAAAGATGAAAATATCCCAAGAAGAAATATGGAGAGCAACCATTTTAGTAATAAAGGAAGACACCCCCTCTGCAATTCCACCAGAAATAGAACATGCTATGAAACCTTGAGTTTGGGCAGCGAAACAGCCAGGAAAGGCAGTTTTTGCTGAGCCAGTCACAGTTGCCTTAGCCATGGGAGGACAAGTGGCCAATATAAAGCAATATAATATTAAATGGGAAGTAAAGCAAGGTTTTCAGCGCATAATAGAAAACTTCCTAGAATGGAGACTTACAACCCAAACATCTTCACCTTGAAACACCCCAGTGCTACCTTTTAAGAAACCAGATAGGTCCTTCTGTTTTGTCCAAAACCTGAGAGGGATGAACAAGATACCCTCACCCTCCATGCAGTAGTACCCAACTCATATACCTTGTTGGCACAAATTAACCAAAAGATAAATAGTTTATGGTATTGGATTTGAAGGATGCCTCTTTCTGCATCCTGTTGGCAAAAGAGAGCCAACCAATTTTTGCCTTTGAATGGCAAGACCCAATATTAGGCACCCTATACATGAACTAGGTTACCACAAGAATTTAAGAACAGTCCCATCATCTTTAGCCAATGACTGGCTAAGGACCTGTATAAGCTATCATGGTCAAGGAATATTGGGTTTTATAGTATGTGGATGATTTACTTTTGGGTGCCAATATGAGAAACAAATGCATAGAGGAGACCATATTGCTCTTGAATTGGCTGGCACTTTATGGCTATAAAGTGTCTAAATCAAAAGCCCAAATAGTACAAAAGGAAGTTAAATATTTGGGATATGGATCTCTGAGGGACAGCGGAGTCTGTTAGCCCCAAGGAGAGAAGCTATCTGTCAATTGAAGCCCCCAGTTAACAGAAAACAACTAAGGGGGTTTCTGGGAATGGTTGGCTTTTGCAGAATTTGGATTCCCAATTTCAGATTAATTGTTAAGCCCCTTTATGAAGCAGTCAGAATAGGGGACAGAGAAATATTTGAATGGACCAGAGAATGCCAACAGGTATTTACACAAGTTATAAAGAAACTTATGAGAGCACTGGCTTTGGGATTTCCAGACCCCACTAGACCCTTCACATTTTTCGTACATGAATGGAAAGGCATCGCAGCATGAGTTCTCACTCAAAAACTGGGCTCATGGCAGAAACCCGTGGCATATTTCAGCAAGCAAACAGATGAGGTGGCTTTGGAAGGCTTGTCAGGGAGGGGACTGTGTGCTGCCTGAGAGCTGCTGACTATGCCCTGCTCCCTTAGCTGAAGCAGCTTCAAGAGACATATAAGGAAGCCAGCTTCCAAACAGTAAATTTACTGAGTGAACAAACAAGGACAGCAAGTAGGAATTGGAAGATTAATTGAGAGGAGGTCAAGAGGGAGGCATTTATTTTTAGTTATTTTTTGTTCATTACAGGAACAAAGAGTTGGAGGGACCTTCTCTTGTGACCTACAGAAGATATGAAATATTAGTTTTCTTCCCCAGAGAGGACAAAACCCACATACATTGCAAGGATATTTTTGTCCCCTGGAAAAGAAGATGAAAGGTCTAAAAGCAACACTGCCTACACTCACAGCTTATCAAAGAAGACCAGGAATTCTTAAATCAGATATAAGATGCATTTATGAAGGGACAATAGTGGCAAGAAGCCAGGAGGAATAGACAATCTGCTGCTTAGATTATTAAATGGAGTATGCTGCTTCCCCAGACTCATATTCAGGATACGGCAGAAAGTCTCTAAAGACACTTTAGGTCCACTGACAATTACTCTTTCTATTGATCCACATGGGAATAAATGACAACAGCCATGCTACCTTGAGGACACTATAAAGTGCTATGAAGTATTGGGCAGGAAGGTCTTCTCAAAAGACATGGCCCAGATAGAGAAAGAAAAATACCGGGAATGAACAATTGGTTATGCAGGACTTCCGGTTCCACCCTTTAGTGATACGGCCAAGGGATCACAGTGTTCCACACCCCATGGCTGATTTTGCCCTGCCAGGGGACCCTAAATGGGTCAAAAGTCACCTCGGAGAGGCTACAAAGAAGGAGGGGTGCCCCGATGATTGCAGAATGATGGCAGTTGATCCGCTCAATCCAGGGGAAGCCCTCCAACCTAACAGAGAAAGGCTAATTGCACATCAGTGTCTAGCCCAAGCTACAAGCAGCCAAAGTCCAAAAGCACGAACCAGAACAACAGCGAACAGCATGCTTGAAACTGGGTGAGAATATCGATCTTCTCTCTTCTATTTTGTAACTGATTCCCTGGAAAAACATCCCCAAAGCAAGAAATCCTCAGAAAGTGAGGGAGGGGACTAAATCCCCACCTCTCCATAGATGGAAGTGGTGAATTAACTTCTAAGGGGGAAAGAAATATATTGAAATGAAACTAATAACACTATTGTCTGGATAGATCGGAAAATTAAGAAAACCATTAAGATTTTACACCCTAAAGAGTTTCAATGAATTTATAAAAAATAAAACAACAATTTTATTGTTTGAAAAAGTTGGAAAATAAATAACTACTGACATCTAGTGGAGAATCAGAGCATAGAATAACAGCAATTCTGACTCAGAAATTGGCAAAACTCCCAGAAACAAAGATTAATCTGTTCCCTTGAATTTTAACAACCTTCAGCGAAATAGAAAACAGTTGAGAACAAAGAAAGAAAATATACTGGGCAATTTATAAGCTAAAAATGTGTCTGCAGAAAAAGAAAACTTCAACTGTTGTCTAAGCTCAAGAATTGTTTGCAGAAAAACAAAAATTTTGACTCTTGGCTAATCTTTTTAGGGGGGAACTTACTAGAAGGCTTCAAGTGGCTAAATACTCTGGATTGCAATTTTGACTGGTTGATAACTGATCCCTGAATAGAAGAATTGTTATAAAATACTGCTTTCACTGATACCTTGACAACTAGAAACACATTGTTTTACAAAAACGATATATAAAGATAAGAACTATATAAGATTTGATGGCTTGTATTTTGAGATTGGTTGGCTCGATAAAGCTAATTACAGAGACTATTTGGAGGGGGGAGACAAAATGGATATTGCATATTTATCTAAAAGGGACAGGAAACCATACCAAATACCCCCCTTTGAAAGATCTAGCCTGGAACATCAGAGATCTGGAGGAGTAATACTCCCAAGATGAGACAAATACTTTTCAGGATGAAATGTACACAACGCTATGACAGATTCAAATGAAAATAGTTTCAAATCATGATGAGATCAAAAATAACTTTGATGACATAAATGAGCACATCTTCAATCTAAGCTTACAATTAAAAAACTCTCAAAATGATGATAAAGAATGAACAAACAAATCAGATAACAGAACACAAACTAGAAGAAAGTGACTTAAACAGGGAAGCTACAAATGAAGAGAACTATAACATAACACAAAAAAAATCTACAAAATTTTATTACAACAATGAAAATGGAAAAGATATTTTATCTGGCAGGATGTCAAAACAAATTTGAGGATAAGAAAGAAAAATTAACAAAATGGATTATAGAACTGCCAGGAAAATCACCAGAATCTGGAAGACAAAAAATGTATATCCTATTCAACTTGTCCTTCATACTCCCAACAACACCTACAAAAATACAGAAACTTCCTGGCAAGTGGAACATACTAACTTGGAAAGCTATTTGGCAAAAGAAGAAGGCTAGACTTAGACTTAAGAGATCTGATTTGACTTACCAGATGGACTACTACAAGATTAATAAGGTTAAAAGAATAGATAATTTTGGATATAAAGGGGCCCTATAGTAAGAGGGATAAGAGATATAAGTACAGTATTTTTTATAATATATAAAATGTTAAAATACTGGGATGATGTATGTGAATGGAAAGTTTAGACATTTAAAGGTGATTAAATTTGAGAGAATTATGATTGAGGAGAATGATTTGAATACTGAAGGGAAAGTAAGCTTAAATAAGAATTTTGAAAACAGGACATATAGTGATTCAATAAGATGACTTTTATAAATATAGTTGAAATATAAACCATTCAGAAAAGATGTTATGTGTGGATGTTATAGGATATATAAGTAGTATGGTATCTTTATAATATATGAAATATGAAAATATTGGGATGGGGTGTATAAATGAAAAGTTTGGATATTTAGGTAATTAATTCTGAGAAAACTATGACTGATAAGAATGGTTTGAATACTGAGGAGAAATTAAGTTTAAATAAGAATTTTGAAAAGAGGACACATAGTGATCGAACAAGATGGTTTTTACAAATACAATTGAAACATAAATTAATTAGAAAAGATGTTATATATGGATGTTATTGTTATCTGTACAAACACAAAAAATGTTTATATCCAACCTTGTATGTATTGAAAATATTATTATATTTATCTAATGTTGACAAAGAATAACATTGGAAGAAGGGAAGATCAAGGAAACATATATTGATCATGGAATTATAGAAATTAATTATTATTGATTGTTTTTTCAAATATATGAACCCAGACAACATGCTGTTTACCAAGCACTAAAGATTGTTATTGCAAAAAATCAATAAAATATATTAAAAAAATATATTAAAAAAATAATTGGCTATGCAGAGGTTGTCCAAGGGATTATAGAACTTTCGGGGGGGGGGGGAAGACATGGTAGTGATGAAAGATTTCCACTATTTGGACATCTGTCAGAAAACCAGCTCAGCCAAGACTGCAAAGTCCCCCAAAATTCCTCAGTGGTTTTACTGATTGATCCATTGATCTGAAGAAGAAATAAGGGGATTAGATATTCTAGATATCAATGCTGGTTGAGGAGGTAAAAGGAATGGAAAAGTTGGGGAAGAAATTGATCTGTTCTATAGAAACCAGATAAATACTTTAACAAATTCTTAAATGCAGACTTTCCTTTTGCTTAACTCTTTGTTAAGTCATGCCATTCCACACACATTGTTAGGTGCAAGGAAGCAAGAATGACACAGTAATTTACTCAGAGAAGTTTCTTTATTGTTGCTGGTTCATAGACAGGAATCTTGCCAGACTAAAGCACAATCTGCATAACAATTAGATATGCCCTGTGGAAGGTTAGGGAAAGTTCACTCTGGGCCTCTTCATGCATACCAAGGATTCCAGATTGATTTGTCTTTTAGCCACTTGGGAAAGACTCTTCCTTCTTGCAAGACTCTGCCCATTCTACCACACATAATATTATTCATATAAATTAGAAGAAGGCAAAATTATCTATGCTGCCCTTAGATAGTATCCACTGAGCTCTAGCTTTAACTTGTTTAAGTTTAATATTTAAGATAATATGGCAAAAATGTAAAACCACCCAAAATTTATTTCTATATGAAATAGTATGAGAGTTAGATGAGAATGACAAAATCTGACAGATTAGTTTTGGCATTCTTGAATGAAATTTTACATAATCTTAACAATCAGATTGCAGAAAGCTTGCAAGGTTTAGCAATCTTGCAATATTAGTCTTTTTAAAATGTTTATTTGCTGTCATTTGTGTGGCAGCAAATATTCATTTACTGCTTTGCAAAATAGCACTGAGAACCCAAAATCTGGTGGAGTTTTGATACATCCATTAATCTTATGCAGGCTGTTGAGAGAATTAGGTTTCCAATACCTCCATATATCTAGTTGCTTTCAAAAATGTGAAAAATTTAAAAATATACTGTGGTTTCCTCAAAGGTACTTGTCATCCTTTGTCAAAATTTAGTGTAAAATGCCTTAAAATGCCTTTACCAATCTAAGCAGATAGTTTTGTTCATACTCCTGCAGCTTAGAAGATCTCATCAGAATTTAGCTTTCTTTTTCAAGACAGCTAAGATTCTTTAAGAGTCAAATTATACTTGCCAAAGTCCTTCTAGAAGTGCAGAAGGAAGATAGAGGAGAGGAAAACCCATGAGCTTAAAGTTTAGTTCACACTCATAAAAGCAGTTCACAGTAATAATGTAATAATGGGAGATTTTAAATACTCGGACATCTGTTGGAAAACCAACTGGGTCAAGATTCCAAGGTCTTCAAAACTCCTCAGTGGTCTTGTTGACTGATTCAAAAAAGTTGAAGTAGAGACAAGAGGATTGGTTCTCCTAGATATGATCCTAAGGACTGAAAAGAGCTGATTAAAGAAATGAGTGGGAAATTTGAGAGGAAGAGATAATGTCAGTTTGGGGTTTAGGGTATTACAGAAAGTGAAATTGGGTTCTTATTGTACATGTACTCTGTACATCAGGACCACCAAATGCAAAACATTTAATGTACTATCTGAGATTTCATGGGCAGAGATTCGCATAGAATGCAGGAAAGTTGGGAAATACTACATTAGATGTTACATTTCAGTAGAGGTTGGGAAACTGATATGAATTCATAGAGAGCTTTTACCTGATTTTGAGTTAAAAGGAGACATATAGAAAATGGAAGGTGGGCACCATCCAGTCACCAAGAAGGATAACCAGTTAATAACAAATATCCACAAAAAGATGATGAGGCAGACTCAAGTGCAAAAGAAATTTAGGTTTTTCAAGTGGAGCTGCTGTTAGAAAATGTAATAGAATCATAACAAAAAGCGGAAAAAGTGCAGAGCTCCAGGTCTTACTTTGCTTTGGTTCCCTCCCCAAAGGGGACATATGTTCAAATGGATTAAAGCAGAATAACTGACAAATGGAGGGACTGACAATCTTTGATAAATAAAGAGATGTTTAGTAAGCATCTGGCAACATGAATGAGCTTAATTTACCAAGATCAATTATATTCAAGATTCCTGAAAACGATTGTGGATATCATCTTGGAACCCCTTTTTGTTATTTTTGAGAAATTATGTAGGATAGGCATAATACCTGAGAGAAAGGCTATAGAGGGCAGAAAGAATAGCCTGGAAGGACATGAGGAAGAGATGCTATGAAGACAATGAGCAGATAAAAGAGGCCTGAGCCTGGGCCAAGAAAGTAATTCAGACAAGCTCTTTCCTTGTTAAGACAAAGAGAGAGGCATTCAGTTTTACAAAATTTTATTACTATAATTGCTACAGTAAAAGCGGTACTGATTTATATGGCATTGGTTTCTTAATCTGTTTTAGGGCTGACAAGAGCAAATGTTGCTCTGATCTTCAAAAAGAGGGGGGAGGGAACAAGAAAACTATAGTCTGACCAACTTGTCATTTACACCAGGAAAAATCTGAAACTAATTATTGAGCAGCCAGTATATGAGAATTTAGAAAACAATACATTACTTGGTAGAAACCAGCATACATTTACCAAAACTAAATCACAATAAACCAATTTGAACTCCATTTTTGATAAGTGACCAGTGGTCGAGGCATCCTGATTTCACTGAAGTAGTCTACAAAGACATCAATGATATGTGCGTAGCTGGTTGAACAGCTGTATTCAATGAGTATGGAGAATTCTTCCACCAAACCCCAATCTTCTATTGATTATGGAGGTTCTTGCTATTAATAAAGCCATGATTAAAATACACTCATCAGTTTTACTATTTCCTCTTGTTACTCTAAACTATTGGCCCTGAAAGAAAGAGTGGGGGTCCTTTCACCTATCTTTTCACAAACCAGATTTCCACAAAATTCTCTGTCTCTGTCTCTGTCTCTGTCTCTGTCTCTGTCTCTGTCTCTGTCTCTGTCTCTGTCTCTGTCTCTGTCTCTGTCTCTGTCTCTGTCTCTGTCTCTGTCTCTGTCTCTGTCTCTCTCTGTCTGTCTGTCTGTCTGTCTCTCTCTCTCTCTCTCTCTCTCTCTCTCTCTCTCTCTCTCTCTCTCTCTCTCTCTCTCTCTCTCTCTCTCTCTCTCTCTCTGTCACACACACACACACATACAGTTCTTAAACAAGGAACTGTGATTTGGGCAATAAAAAGTTGGTACCAATGGAATTTGTGGCAAGGGATTAAGAAACAAGATTTTTTTTTTAAAAAAGGATAAGTGCCCAAGAAATAAAACAGCAGAAATCAAACTTAAATGGAAAATTGAAATGGAAAATGAGTGGAGACGTAAAAACTGTGATGGCCCATCCACATTTTGGGTGCTCACTAACACCTCACATCAACTATTCTTGAAAGCACACCCTGTTCTTGTGTGATTTTTGGAGATTGCAGAGGCCAAGCAAGAACGGGGCAATCTCACATAGTCTCTGGACCCTCCAGAAGCCATGTGAAAATGGGGCACATGTTTGCAGGATTTGTGAAAGCTGAAGAGGCTGTGTGAAAATGGAGTACTGCTCTTACGTGGCCTCTGGAAATTATCCAAGAGGGCTATGCTCTGGCTTCTGCAGCCTCCCAAAAATGTGTGAGAATGGATGTGTTTTGGTGGCTGCAGAGGTCGTAGAAGAGCATTCTCTGAAGCTGATTCAAGAATGAAGCCCTGGTGAAATCCAGATCAACCTCAGATAGGCCGCAGGGGCCTGTCAGTAAAACAGAACACCTGAAGCATTCTGTGGCAGATCCTGGGAACAATCCTGGGCTGTGGGGGCAATTGCACTGTTCCCAGAGGTTTTCACATTCTGGAAAATGGTGCAAGGTGGTCTTTTTGAGTGGTAGCAGTGGCACTAGAGTTAAAGTTGAGGTCCAGGCCTGTTCTGAATCATATAGCTCTATGTAACCTCGTATAGCTCTATGTAACCTTGTATAGCTCTATGTAACCCTAACTAGAGAGCATGTATCAGTATGTTAGAATATCTGGCAGTTATTGGGTTAAATGCTGGTTTTGTTGATGGGTCAGTGAGAAGAGTTTTTAAAGGGCATTGGGAGACTTCCTGGACACAGCCACACGGGAATGCTTTTGTTCATCCAGCCTCATGGCCCCTAGCCACACAGCTTGGAGATCTTATGCTTATGCCAACATGTGATGCCTATGCAGAAGAAGAGGGGAAAATCCATTATCAATTTACCTATGGAACTGAACAGAGAGATGTAATATACAGAAGTAACATTGTAAAAGCAAGTATCTACTCTCAATAAACATTTGTCTGTTTTATAATTATTTCTATTGAGTTGTCTATCTGCCTTGGATTGAACATAAAAGCAAGTTGTTCTGTCTAGGCAGAATAGTAAATTGATAGGATTAATTCTTCTCTGATTTCCTGCAACAGTTTGAAGGAAGAAAGTAAAATTATTAGTCTTTCTTTACATCAGCCCTTAAGGAAGTAAAGCAAATATTTTCTTGCAAGTAAAAGAATGCTCAGAACTCATATCAGCTTTATAAAGGCAAATAGTAATTGGATGTGGCTAAATTCCTTCAAACGCCTGCAACAGTAATTGATGGGGCCAGTCTCCCACTAAACGCTTGCAAAGCAAAGTCAGTGTGTTTGTTTGGCAGACAGCGTTTCAAAGAAGGTGTGTTTTAGATGCATTATTTTGTTAATTCGCTGTTAACTTTGCAAGTACCCACTGCATGACAAAGTTTATCTGTGTATCGATGAGCATCTGCTGGCAAGGATTCGTTACTAGTCAAATTTTGCATGCTAGCCAACGTTTTAAAGAAAAGTAAAAGTTATAAAGTGCTTTGTGTTTTGTTTGGATGCTTCTCCTAAATTATCTTAGGATCTATTTACAAGCCAACGTTTATGTCAAAGAGATATTGTGCTGTCTATCTCAGGAAAAGTTTAGCCTTCTTCAGCCACTTTCAAAACAGTTGTTAATGTCGTTTGCATGTATCTCCATTCAAGAGAAGAAAGCAGTTGTGTATTTCTATAGCTCTACTCTTTTTGTGGCTTTTCACATTTGAAAGGATCAAAGAACTTGTGAGCAGCAAACCCCCTTCCCCTTTTCCTTTGCCGGCAATTCATCTTGAGGCAATGAGGGGATGGTTTCAAAGGATTGTCTGCGAATTCAACTCTGTTTGGAATGTCTGGGAATGCATGAAACTGACATGGAAAGGATTTCTTGCTAACTTTGGCAAATTTCTGTTGGCTTTGTTTGATGTTCAGAAAGGGTGATTCCCCCCTCTTTTCTGGCCCCAATACAAGCAATAAAAACATTTGTCGCCTTAGCAACCAGGCCAAATTCCTCGTCACTAAGGAAAGCAATTAAGGCAATTAACCTCTTCACCCAGCCACAGCACTGGTGAAAGAAGCTAAATTCCCCCCTCCCTTAGGAATGCTTGGAATTTCAACCAATGTCAATGGAATAAGAAGGCAGAACCAACCCCAACAGCATTGCAGTAGCACCTCCTGGTGGTCAATTTATACATGACACACTTATGCGATTTCTTGCTTCTTGCAATCTACATGCTGGATTACAACAACTGATGATTAATTCAGCACATAGCAGGCTCATACCAAGCCAAGCTAAGAGAACCCCATAGAGGGAAAGATGGTACTTCACTGCATGCTTCACTAACTATGCAGAGTAAATCTGTTAGTTAAAGAGCAAGCTACTTAAATTTATCCCAAGCTACCAGCACCCCTTAAAGGGCACAGAGTGAACTTCACCAAAGTATTCACTCACTCAAGCTGAAGACCAAGTTGTTCCAGTTTGAGGGAAATTAAGGAGAAGAAAGCAGAGCCAATTGTCCTTGCTTATTATCACAAGCTGATGACCAAGGGGTTCCAGCCTGCAACTTAACGGCCAGATGGGAGTTTTGTAGCTCTATATTCTCTCAGTGGCCACTAGCAGTAACGTGGTAATAGGAAGAATTTGGCTGGCCTTTCTTCAGATGCCCCCTAGTGGTTAAAGGAGGAACTACACGCAAGCCTTTAATCACGCCCAGAGAAAGCCCTCTAGTGGACAAAGGGTGAATCTCGAAGGAAGAGAACTCTGGTAGCTAACCAGCTGGAAGCACCCCTAGTGGTGAAAAGGTGAACTGCACTGAAGTACCTACAAATGCAGGAGAATGCACCCAGTGGCGCCTCCACCCATAGACAGCACCTCTGAAGCTGATCTGCTAGTAGCGACCCCTAGTGGTCAAAGAGAGAAGTTCTTCAAATTTGCTTCAAAATAGCTGAGAACACTGAACCTACCCTAGCCATGGCAGAGTGTCCCACTGGTCTAGCAGAAGGGGTTCAACCAACCAGCCTAGTTGAGACACCCCAATCAGCCGGCCAAGGAAAAATGCTGCAAACAGCCAACCTTGACTTGCACACAGAGGCTGTAGCTCAAGCCTCAGTGAAGCCAAAGATGTCTCAGGGTCACTATGATATGAGACAACAAAGAAAGCCCACAGAAGCCATGCACTGACATCTGATGGAGAAATGGGACACTGTCCACACGCGCCATGAAAGAGGCTGGGAGAGATTATACAAACTCTACTAAGAACAGAAGGAGGAACTCTCCCCAGAACGTGTGCATGCAGTGGAAGGAGATAAGGAAGATGCCTATGCACAATGGATGGACTCTGAACAGCAACTCAAGGACATTCAGGAACAATTAAGAGACTCAAGAGTCAATAGCGAGATACAAAGCCTCAAACTACTAAACGAGGAATGTAAGAAGCTTCTAGAGAGCTCACAGGGTTCCCCATAGCCCGAGCCTTGCCAGAGAGGCAGACCGATCGACAGGGCTGAGTCCGAAGTTTCCCACTCCTCACATGCATCATCACAACGGGCACATGTGGCTCCATCTCACGTGTCTGAAAAGACCTCATCCTTTCGCCATATCTCCAAGGTGCATTCCAGCGTGTCACAACAATCTCACGTCACAGGCGCCTCCCGCCTTTCGAAAGCATCTTCCCGTCATAGCTGAGCTTCCAGAATTTCACATGCAGAGCAAATAATCATCGATGCTAAAGCTGCACAAGAGGAGCAGCAGAAAAAGAAGGAACTGATGGCTATAGAACTTGAAGAAGCTGAAACAGAGACCAAGCTAGAAGCCGGAGCAATCAAAATGAAGAACGATCGAGAAGCCAAAGCAATCAAAATGAAGAATGACTGAGAAGTTGAAGCTGACAGAATGAAGGCTGATCGAGAAGCTGAAGCTGCCAGAGTGAAGGCCGATCGAGAAAATGAAGCAGCTCAAATGGAAGCCAAACAAAAGGCTATAGCAGCTAAAATGAAAGCCAAAAGAAAGGACGCCCAAGAAGAGCTTGAACTTGTTCAAAGCCAAAGAGATATGGCAGACAAAATGGCTAGAGCGGAAGGCCTTCAGAGAACACTCCAGCACACCATTTTCCTGCCCAATAGGGAAAACTGGAAAATGAAGAGCAGCATAGCCGCATACAGGCCTATGTGGACAACCAAAGCACATTTCAGTGTGGACAGGTGAGAGTGTCACAGCCAGCCACAAGCCCCCCAAGACCGAGTAGACGAACAGAAGAGTCTCAACAACCAGATGCGCCAGTCAGCCACAGAGTTGATATCGCGACACCTAGGTCATGAGATCTTCCCACCATTGCTGCCCCATTGAACCCACTGAACCACACCCTTGATGGCAACTGGATGGGTCCACCAGCAATGGCTACACAGCGGGCAGTGCTACAGGATCTTTCCACCGTTGTTGCCCCATGGAACCCACCAAACCATACCACTGATGGCAATTGGATGGGTCCACCTGCAGCGCCAACGGCCCTACAGCAGAACCAGCCATTGCTCAGGGATGAGATTGAAAGAGCTCAAGCCACACTAGAGTCCCTGCTGTGCCAACAGGAGGCAGCGTCCCAAGGAACCACTACCAGACCTGATCACAGAGGAGAGTCTCGAACATCAGCCATGCCAACCTACCAGGGAGCTAGCTACACTCTACCAGAAAGACAGACCCTCCAACAAGTAAGCAAGCAGGAACCTGGGTTCCCTCAGCTCAACACCAGAGCAGAGGGGTTCAGACCAAGCCAACAAGGTCCCTTGCACGTGACATGGCAAAATACCAGCCAGCCATGGCGCATGCCCCCTCTCCTGGAAGGGATACACCACCTCCACCAAGCTACAGCCTACACACGGGATCGATTCATCCCCCAATGTATGTTGGAAGAAGGTTGGACTTGGCAGCCAGAGGCGTATGAAGATTCTCCGACAAACCTGGAAAAGACTACTTATTGTGGAAGCACATCTTCAAGCACGCCATCAAGAAAGAAAGGGCTGGGCCAGATGAGGAGGTCATCCAGCTGACAGCCTGGCTAGGCCCAAAATCCATAATCACTGTGAACAACATCTTCGCATCCCATTTGGGTGACCCTGACATCGGGCTTGCGAAGACTTGGGCTACACTTGACAAGGACTATGGTGAACCCACAGTGACAGAGTCCTCGCTCCTGGACCACGTTCTCAGTTTCCCCGACATAAGAACCAATGAACGTCAACAGCTGAAGACTTTCTCGTTGCTCATTACTCAACTACAGACAGCACAACAGGATCCTACCTTGCTGGGATTAGCTTGCCTTGACCTGTTTAGGACACAAAATCCTATCATCCAAAATCTACCACGGTTGATATGTGAACAATGGATCGAGCTTTCTCAAGCTTACAGTAAAAGCAACCAAAACAAAATCCCCCCCTTTGCGATTCTCGCTGAATTTATCAGTGACCAGGCTGATCTCTACAATGACCCCCTATACCTCTCCATCAGAGAAGCGCACTTCCCAATGACCAAGCGAAACAGTCAAAACCCTGATGTAGTCAAGGGACCTGTCCAAGCTACGAAGGACAGAACCACATTTTCAGTGTACAAAACAGACATCACGCCTCGCCCAAAGAAGTTTCCAGACGAATGAATATCGAAAAGTGTTCATTCGAACCCTCATCCAACTAAAAAAGGCCTGACTTGTCCAATGCACAAGTCCTCTCATTCTCTAAATGATTGCAGAGAATTTAGGAAAAAATCCCTAGATGATCGAAAGACCCTACTAAAAGAGCATAGGATATGCTTCAAATGCTGTGTCTCTATAGATCACATGGCCAAAGACTGCACAGCTAGGGTGAAATGCCACCTGTGTGACAGTAACAAGCACCCAGCAGCCTTACATCTAGAAACTAAGAAGCCCTCTGAGGGGACACAACAAGCGACTTCAACGACGGAGACTCAAACTGACTCCGAAGAGCAGCCAAAACAGTACGGGACGTACTACACAGATATATGCGGCGACTCACCACGCCCTCCTTCATGCTCACCCGTCTGTCTTGCAAAAGTCTACCTCGACGGGCAACCTGAAAGGGCCATAAAGATGTACGCCATACTAGACCCACACAGCAAAGTTACTATAGCTAAGCCCGCCTTTTTCGTCCCCTTTGACCTCCCGAGTGAACTGAAGCATTTTGCAATAAATACGTGCACAGTACCAATGCGCACGGCGGGGAGAAAAATCACTGGTCTATGCATAGAAGTGATAGATGGAAGTTCACATTTCCGGTTACCATCAGTGTTACAATGGGAGACCTTACCAGATGTTCGCAGCGAAATATCAACACCAGAGGCAGCAAGAAAAATACCTTACTTAGCACACATAGCCGATTTAATCCCTCCTCTAGATCCTGAAGCTGAAATCCTACTCATGGTGGGAAGAGATGCCCCAGAGTCCATTGGCTCCACTGAAAGAATCAAAGGTCCACCAGGAACCCCAGTAGCTATTAAGACAGAACTCGGATGGGCCATAGGAGGGATGGTTTGTGTTGATCAATCACAAACCCCAACCCAGGTGAGCATCTCAAAAATCTCCATTCCCAGTAATGGAACAGCACCTCACCTAAAACCACACCTAGAACACTGCACGCTTGTGACAACCAAACCTGTTTTGGAAGCAACGGTGTTCCAGACAAGCAAGAATTACAACAACTTAGCTTTGTCCATAGAGGACAAATAAGACAAACAACGTCTCCGAGACTGGGAGTCAAGGAGCGTACTCCCAAGATGTCTCCAAAGCATGCAAGTGCAGCGCACGTATATCTCCAACTCATCCTCCACAGTGCAGAAGAAAGAATTGTATGCTTCCTTAGATGTGTCTATGAAGGTAAATGCAGCCTTAAGATGCGTCACAGTCCACAGCAGGGAGAGCCACACTTACGTCATCTTATTTGCAACCATAAGATACATCAGAGTCTACAGCGGGGAGTGCTGTAGGTGTCTTCTTTGGAAAAGCGAGACTAACAATGCAAGAAAGCCACACCATACCAAGGTTAGAGCTATGTGGTACCACTTTGGCTGTAAAACTCACCAACTCGACAGCGAAGACGTGCCTTGAACTACAGTCTACCACCTTCTACGCAGACAGCAAGGTGGTGTCAAGCTACATCTGCAAACAAAGCAGACATTTCTATGTCTATGTAGGCAACAGAGTGAAAAGGATCAAAACATCTTTAAGCCCTGAACAATGGCAACATGTGCCAACAAATAAGAACTTTGTTAACCAAGTGAAGTGGCCCAACCTTGCCACACAGTTAACAGAACTGATCTAGCTAGAAAGTTCTTGGCCTGTCCAAACAGACAGATGCCACAGAGACCAAAATGTTATGCACTTCCAGCTTCAGATCAAAGTGCCAACCTTCAACCTCAGACACCCAGTAAATGTCAACCAATCCACTTCAAAACCCTGTCTAAGCGGAGACACCTGAAATTAGGCATAGTTTTGATTGTCTTGATCACTTGTCTCAGCACTCCAAGAATTAGCCTTGTAGGAGCCTGCAAGGACTTACTGACTATTGAAGATATTTGTCATGATCCGATGATTGACAAATGTCTGAAGGCCAAAAATTGCCTTCCCCATGCATCTCACACGGGTGAAGCGTGCATAGGCGAAGCGTGGGAGCACATGATTGGTGCACCCCATGAAATCATGGACTCTCTGTCATTAAAGACACCCACACATGAAGTCCTCACTACCCTCATGACAACAGTAGCAGCCATCTTCAATACTCCATCGGTGGTTCCAGACCCTTCGGTTCTTGAGTATCCTGAGTCTTCTGCAGCAGCTGTTGTTCCTGATTCTTCAGTTCCAGCTGTTGTTCCTGATTCTTCGGTTCCAGCTGTTGTTCCTGATTCTTCAGTTCTGGCTGTTCCTCAGTTTCCAGCTCCAGCTGTTCCTGTGTTTCCAGGTTCTTCAGTTCCTGAGTATCCTATGAATCCAATTCCCTTTGTTCCTGAGAAATTTTAGGTTCCAGTTTTCCAGTTCCAGATTTGGTTCCAGTTTCTTCTACAGGAAGAAGACATTGTCTTACTGAGAGACAAGTATGCATACCAGAACTATTGGCCCATGGGACTTAAGCACCGGGCCCACCCACTTGATGAACTAGTTTACCCAGCTGAGGTCCAGATCGTGAAGTCACGTGAGTCAGGTCGTGACTCAAAGACACTTGTACCAGGCTGATTACCAATTTGGTCTTGTTGCTGATGAAGACTGAACCAGAAGATCAAACCTCAAATTATGTATTGTCTTATGCATTGTTTGATGTAACACTTGCTTGTTTTTTTGCATAATTGTGCATGTTTTATATTTACCAATAGTTATGCATGTTTGATACCAAGTTTTTACTTATTTAGTCACAAGTTAGTTAACAATGATTGCATGCCTTAATGCTATGTTTTTTGCTATTTCAGTTAGTTAGTAGTGGAAATATAAATTTCCAAGCAGGGAGTGTTCTGAATCATATAGCTCTATATAACTTCGTATAGCTCTATGTAACCCTAACTAGAGAGCATGTATCAGTATGTTAGAATATCTGGCAGTTATTGGGTTAAATGCTGGTTTTGTTGATGGGTCAGTGAGAAGAGTTTCTAAAGGGCATTGGGAGACTTCCTGGACACAACCACATGGGAATGCTTTTGTTCAACCAGCCTCATGGCCCCTAGCCACACGGCTTGGAGATCTTATGCTTATGCCAACATGTGATGCCTATGCAGAAGAAGAGGGGAAAATCCATTATCAATTTACCTATGGAAATGAACAGAGAGATGTAATATACAGAAGTAACATCGTAAAAGCAAGTATCTGCTGAGAGTGGCTAATGAAGGAAAATGAAGCTCTTGTTTCTTTTTTGCCTGCCGCTAGTGTTAATATCTCATGTCCAGAAAGATAATAGATTGGTACAATATCTTTGTTGTAAGTATGGCATAATGTGTACAGAGGTAACTGTCATCCAGTTGATCAATAACCCAAACTCTAACCATTTGGCAGGAAAAGGAGCATTAGACAGCTGCAATAAGCAGACATAATTGATTGGTGAACAAAACTCAACAGTGGGCAAAAAAAGGAACAAAAACTGAAGCATTGGCAGTCATCTACAGAAACATCTAGCTATCAGTAACAAAGTGGCAAATGCATTTTAACCTAAACAAGTGCAAAGTTATGCACATCGGGGCAAAGAACCCCAATTATACTTACCAACTGATGGGGACCAAACTTTCTGAGACAACCCAAGAAAGGGATCTTGGGGTTTTGGTGGACAGCTCGATGAAGATGTCAACCCAATGCGCAGCAGCAGTAAAAAAAAGCAAATTCCATGCTTGGCATGATTAGGAAGGGAATCGAAAATAAGTCAGCAAGTGTTGTATTGCCTCTGTACAAATCGATGGTGAGACCACACTTGGAGTACTGTGTACAGTTCTGGTCACCGCACCTCAAGAAGGATATAATGGAACTGGAAAAGGTGCAAAAAAGGGCAACAAGAATGATCAAGGAAATGGAGCGCCTCCCTTATGAAACCAGATTGCAACGCCTTGGTCTCTTCAGCCTTGAAAGACGGCGTTTAAGGGGTGACTTGATCGAAGTGTATAAAATCATGCATGGGATAGAAAATGTGGATAGAGAAAAATTCTTTTCTCTATCACACAATACCAGGACACGGGGGCACTCCCTAAAGCTTATAGCTAAGAAAGTGAGGACAAATAAAGGGAAATATTTCTTCACCCAGAGGGTCGTTGATTTATGGAATTCATTTCCTGAAGGGGTCGTGACAGCTGTCAGCCTTGACAGCTTCAAGGCAGGGCTAGATAGATTCATGGATGCAAAGTGTATTGGTGGTTATTAAAACAGATGTCCATGTGCCGCCTCTATGTTGGTTGAGGCAGGCAGGATTCCCTTGAGTACCATTTGTTTGGGGGTCAAGGGAAAGGGAGGGTTTTACCTTCTCTTTCTGCTCAAGATCCCCATGTACATTTGGTGGGCCACTGTGTGACACAGAATGCTGGACTCGATGGGCTTTGGCCTGATTCAGCATGGCTCTTCTTATGTTCTTATGTTCAGTAGAGAATGTGGACAAAGGAGCTGAGAGAAGTAGGAAGAATGGTGAAAGGAGGAACAGAGTTGAAGTGGCAGATAAATTTGGCAGTGGTGAAACACATGGACAATGGCAGCAGAAATCAAGGAGAAGATTGGGGATGCTAGATCAGAGAGATGAGAGGAGTTTGGTCTGATTTTTCAGGAGGGACGATGGTCAGCCTGTTTAACATTACAGCTCTATTGCTTTAAGACTGCAAGCCACCAAGAGGCCAGTATCAAAGGTATCACTGGGAAAGAAAGCTGACATGGAGTATACGTGAAAGTGGCAACACCAGTCCCTGCTATGGAGACACAAACAGTTTCCACCATACAGAGTTTAAGATTTACTCCATTGTAAAAGTACATGAAGAAAACTACGTTGGGTTTTTTCTGTTTTAAGTATTTAATTTCTGCAAAGCAGTTGAACCACCACTATCATTATCTGGTTCTGACTGTAATTGTGAAACAATGATTTTATTTTTGTTTGAGTGCCCCCAAAAGGGATTGGCAAATGATTTCTCTACAGCTTGAACTTAGATAGAGGCATTCCATTGGCAACAACCTTAAGAGTTGCTTTTGCTTAAGATGGGCAGCCATATAAATCTTTTACGTGAATAAATAGAGACAAATAAATAAATTAAAGTTAATTAAATAAATAATAATTGGAGGTAAGATGAGTTCTGCATGATTCTTCAATAACTTGGTTCCTAGAACTTATCCACATTTATCAGGCCGCTAAAGTATCAAAATGAGACTTCATAATTTTCTGATTTTATTTCACATATTTGATTTTCAAAAAAAGGACACAAGGAATCAATGCCATATTGGGCGGGGCTACTTTTGCAGTGGTAAGTTGATATTCGACTGCTTCAAAACCTGTCAAATTTGGTACTCAGTGCATTTTGATGTGAAAATCTTGTCCCAGTACTTGTCATTTCTTTGATATTTGGTGTGCTGCAGAAGGAAGAGGGGGATGGCTGCAGTGAGAGGACAGGAAGTTGGCCATGCTGGGAAAGTCGCTGCAAAAAGAAGAGGGGAATGGCTGTAGAGGGCGGACAGGAAGTTGGCCAGGCTGGAAGGGTCACTGACATAGGAAAAAGGAGAGACAGAAAGTTTTTCCTGACCAAAACAAAGGATCACATGGTAAGTCACCTGGTTTGTTTGGCACTCGTGGTTTTTAGAACCGTCTTGCCTCCCGGAGCCAATTAATATTGAGTACCAAGTTTCTACTGTATTTGTAAAACTCCGTAACAGAATCTCGCAGGTCTAAATGTTTTTTCCCTTCCCTCATTGTGTGTACTAGGCTTGTCTGAAATGTTTTCTCAAGTTATTTTCTTGATCCAGGCTCAGGCTCCTCTGAGCCCTTGGGAGCATGATTCTGTCCTACAATTCCCCTCTGTTCTCTCTACAAGCATTAACTTTATTCTTTCCTGCCTTTCTTTGAGTTTTGCCGAGTTAAACAGCCATAATATGGAGAAAGAAAAAGAGTTTCATAAAGGCAGGGTAGGTGCTTCTATATCTACGTCATCTGAGGATTTGGACCACAATGCCCAGTAATTGCTTGATGCAATCAGTTATTTGCTTTTCTCTGGCAAAGATGCATTGAATTTTGTCTCCCATAGATAGTGGGCTTGCTGCTGTCTTTTGTTCTTCAGTTTTCTTTGTTCTATGCTCTTATGTTCAGCGGTCATCTTCCTTGATTTCTTGCTGAAAATTGGCAAAGTAAAAACTTGAAAGGACTGGCTACATTTTGAAGAATGGGAGAAGAAAAGTCAGGTTGGGCGGGGTGGAGAGTCACCTGCCAACCATTTAATTGCCTCCTAATGTTTCTGCCTCTTCCAAACAGTTAAATTGCCCCAAAATATATAAAAAGCCACCATTGTGGCACTTTATATACTCCAATGTATGTGCTGGAAGCTTCCAACAGAAATCAGTAGAACAACATCCCTTTAAGCATGAAAGTGAAGCAGGCAGGGGGAAAAGTGCATCAACAAAACCCAGATAATGGATAATTCATCTCTTACAAAAATGGTAAGACAAAAATTACGTTTTGTAAAACATTCATTTCTTGTGCTCCAGATTACAGCAAGTGAAAAGAAAATAGGACAACAGTCGTTGCCTATTAAATGATGTCTATTAAGGTAGCTCCTTTTGAAGGCAATTGCAAACTTTCACCACTGTAGTATTAGCATTATTACAGCTGATGCAAACATAGAGGCAATTTTAAAATGCTCCACATGGTGGCTGTCTCCATGCAACAGCTTGCCACATCAACTGGGCAATTTTCTTCAGAGCATTGCAAATATTTTTGCAAAGGCTCACGATTGGGGAAAAAAGTCACTGCCCCACAACTGCCTTGTAGAGGCAGAGGTTGGGAAGAGTGATCCAAAGAAAATCTTAGCATTGTTGCAGGTTTGGGTCACTAAGTGAAATATAAGAGATTATTCACAGTAGGATGTATTAATTGTAAGGACTCAAGGAAAAAAATATCTAACAGTGAATGCCAATTAACTAGAATCACATCTCATCAGATATTTGCTCAACCATATATTAGTTTGCTATCCTGGTTCCTTTCAGATCTGCTGAGGGAAATTTATAACATATTGCACTATTGGTTGCTGCCAATATGGGAGGGAATCCTGAAGATCAGGCTATCATGATATCAACCAGAAAAGTACTAAAGAATATTCAGTCAAGCTAGGCAAATTAAAGAAGGATCTCTCCCCTCCTGCGAACACTGGTCACAACTGACCATTGCTTAAACAGAGGAAATCTCATTGGGGCTAGGGATAGGTGGATTTAGATCTTCCAGTTTTAATTTTTACATTTCTGTCAATTTTGGTAGTTTAGCTTTATTTTTAAAAAGATTGTATGCATTTTGGCCTGTATTTCCCCAAATTTATCCCTTTCTTTGCAATTTTGTTTAATAATCATATTTATTGCAAAGAACTCTTCCTAACATAGTACATGTATTGTCTTTAATGACTATATAAATTTCTGTACAGCCTTTTTCAGCATATACATTGTAAAATGATCAGTGAAAATCACACTGAAAATGTCAAAAATGGCCATTTTTCAAGAGATAACTGAATTTTATCTTGTCTTGGATAAAAGATACAAATTTAAATAAGTTAGCAATCAGATATGGTAAAACTTGTTTCTTCCCCGTCCCTAATGTTGACAATTATGAGGAAGCGAAATTGACATGGGATGACTAACCACTAGGGTTAGTGTTGTGCATTTCTGCCACAGGTGTGTCTGTCAGGTTTTTTGTTTAATCTCAGAACATATAAAATAACTCCAAGTCTATGGAGACATGAAGAACCCAATTTTGCATCCATTAATATGCAACTGATACCTATTATTTGTGTTCCAGTATATCAGATGTTAAAATTGAAAAGAAATGAGAACAAAAAAACACATTGAATTTGCTCATCCAAGCAAAAATTGAGAGTCCAATTAGGGAAATAAATCACCTTTACATTTCTCTGTAATGTAAAACTGATCCATGTTTTCTGTTACATGTGTTCTGTAGATCTAACCCAGGGGTCTTCAAACTTGGCCCTTTTATGACTTGTGGACTTCAACTCCCAGAACTTCTCAACCAGCGTGCCTAGCTGAGAAATTCTTGGAGTTGAAGTCCACAAGTCATAAAAGGGCCAAGTTAGAAGACCCCTGATTGAACCTGATGAACATCTCTAATCTTCACTTGGAGGGAACACCAGGGACAAGGAACAATGGTGCTTACAAACCCATGATAATTCATTTTGTCTCCTTAATCTACATGAGGCATTTACAATATTCAGGATCAAGCAAAAAAAAAAAAAAAAAAGAGCAGTAAATAAAATTTACCAGAAGATTTTCCTAGAGGATGTCCATTTCTGAATTGTTTTTCTAAGTTCTAATCCTAAAAGTGCCCATTTCAAAATGTGCTTGGAAGACCCAATGTCCCCTTGTTATGTGCACCAGGGACACCATTTCTTAATTCAGAGATTTAGGCTCCTAGAGAAGGAGGATACAAATATATGGACAAATAATGTGAAACTACACTCTCTGACTCAATATTTCTAAAAATTATGTTCAATATCTTCTCAGAAAGAAAAAAACGACAGTGGCATTATGCAAAAACAATTACCAGAAAATAAGAGTTTGATTCACCTCTGAAGAAGCCATTAGATGGTCATTGAAGTGTGTGGGTGTGTATGGGAGCATGTGTGTATGAATGTGTACAGTATGTCTGTCTCTGATTCTGTAAAGAATCTATTAATAATGAGGAAAATTTTGTAATGTGTGAAACAGGAAAAAGCATCATTCTTCTTTTACACCCAGATCCTTTTAAACCAGGCTTCAGATCCATTTTGTGCTTTGCCCTTGCAGTATTGTTCATCAGCTCACTCTCTCTCTATCCATTTGCTCCTTTTTGAGAACAGGAATGTGGTAGTGGGGAAGGTTCACTAAGTACCGTGTTTCCCTGAAAATAAGACCCACCCAGAAAATAAGCCCTAGCCTGATTTTTTAGCATGCTCCTAATATAAGCCCTATCCCAAAAATAAGCCTGGGGGGGTGGGCGTGAGCGTGGCCAGCACAGGAAGCGGTGAGGGCATGGGGGCCAAGGGAGACAGACACTGGGGGGAGGGGGGCAGAGACGGCACTGGCAGCAGGTGGAGGTAGAGGCATGGGGGAGGAAGCAGGCAATCTGGACGGTGGCGGGGCCGACACAGCAGGGGCTGGTTCCTCGCTGTTTCTAGACGGCCTTGTGGAGCTAAGACTGAATGCGTTTCAGCATAGATGGTCACCACAAAATTGTACATTGGCTCCTGGCCAGCCTGGGCCAGGGCCAAGGCAGCAGGGGCCATTCCCTCACTGTTTCCAGGATGGCTTTGTGGGCCACATGAAACCACTTCGCGGGCCGCATCTGGCCCCCGGGCCTTGTGTTTGACATGTCTGTTCTAGTGAATGTTTGGCATTAGCCATTACTGTACTTTCTACCTGAATGCACCAGATGTGGTTTTCCATATGTTGCTGCTCTATATTTGCATCTGTCACTGGTTAAACTTTTTAGGGGTGCTGGAAAATGTAGTTCTGCAATGCAGAATCTGATGGGCTGCACATTATTCATCCAAGAATGGGAAGGAAAGGGATTAGAACAGGGGTGTCAAACTGCTGGCCCGCAGCTGGACGCATTATCGGGGAAACCATGCCCACCCGATTGCTGGCAATGGTGAAAAAGCTCCAATATGTTGCATGATGTCATGTGACGTCGTGAGTTTGACATGTCTGGATTAGAAGAATGAAGCCAAAACTTATGAGAGTGTATTTCATGCTATTCACAATATAAGTAGTGCCTTATCTGTTTTTTATAGCAATGGTTAAGAAGCCTATCTTTATAAGTGTATATGAATGTTTGTTTATCTCCATTTTGAAAAAGGGAATTATACTCCTTTAAAAATGGCTTACACTTCTACTTCCATAAATCTAAATTTGACACTTTTGCTTTCAAAACACATAACATTGTCACATTTGTACTTCCTATAGGAAGGAAAATGCCATTTTGTCTTAACAGAAGAAATGAAATAGTTTGCAAACTGTTTAGCTGTTAGCTTGACTTATGACCATTCATTTAACAATGATCTAAAATTATGATGGCCACCTAAAAGACTTTTGGTTCTTGCAAAATGTTGCACCATCACTACTGCAGTCACATGACCATGATCCGAGTGCTTGGCAACCTGCCCACACTTACAATCAATTGCCAGGTATCCTTCAATCAATTCTGCAGCAATCTGGCATGGGAGATTGCAAATTGCTGCTCTGCTTGCTGCCGAGTTGAGATTCTCTCCTTGCAGGTAGCTCTTTGAAAGCAAAAGGGCTGTCTGCTGGGAAGGAATCTCAGCCAGGAGGAAATCTCAGCCACAAAACTCCCCCCACCCTTGCAGGCAACCCTTCAAGAGCAAAAACGGAAGGGAATTCCTCCAGTAGGCTGCAGACCTGATGATCATACCCCCATTTGAGTTCCGTTCCTGCATCTCTTCAGAGATGTTCCCTTCTGCACACAGAAGGGAGCTGAACTTAGCAGGCACCTCTTTCACTCCGTTATGCTTAACAACTTGGGAGATCACTTAATGACTTCAACTGGGAGTGCCAGATTGCAGTTGTTGAGCGAAGCAGTCACATGGGCTTAATGACCGTTTCGGTCAACAAACAAGATTCTGATCCCAAGTGTGATTGTAAGTTGAGAACTATCTGAATGTTGCTTTATATCACACTCAAATATTCCATGGAGAGGTCATGGAATAGAACTTGTACTTCTGTTTCTCCCAGGCCAGTTTTAAAAACAAAAATTTGGAAATGAAGATAAAGATGGTAAGTGAAATAATTCTCTGGAAACAGAATCAATAATGCTGGTTACAGATGTGACTTTGGGATGGCTGTTAAACCATTGATCCTATTTCACAAACCTCACCACTATCGGTAGAGGTTGGTTGAACTGATGAAGTACTATATGGACTACAGGAGGTGTTTCTTTGGGGCTAATCAGCATTTATGTCTGTAGCAATTCCTCAAACTCCTAGAAGATCAGGAATCAAGAGGTATTTTAAACAAGGCTTCTTCTGGATCAGATCTAGCTATCTTTAGATTTTTATTTTTATTTTGAATTTTGAACACATTTCTGTTTCTCCCAAACCTAACTGCATACTTACGTATATGCGTTTGTATTACATTCACAAATATTACATTAAAATAATAAAAAGGACCATTCAATATTCTAATGGACTGGGCAAAAAAAATAAATAAAAATCTAAGGTATAAATAAAGGAATGGGATGATCCTAATATATTCAGTCAATGCTTGAAAAAATTTACATTGTTAGTTTAAGTTTTTTTATATATATTTAGTATATTAGCTACTAATAGATTTTTTTTATAAACAGTTTTCTGCGAAGCTCTTTGAAATATGCTTGGCATTAAATGTCTCTAAAATAATAATAATAAAAAATCTGTTCTTTTAGAGAAAGTGAAGTAAAGAAATTGCTTTGCCCCTCAAGGGACATATTGAAATGGCTGAATAGTAGAGTTGGGATCATTGCCAAGTAAGCAAATGCTGATGACAGATCTTGTACACAACCGAACCATTTCCATCCAACAGACCACAGACTGGCATAGATACGACTGCTGCTGGGCAAGGGGCAGAGGGTTAAGAGGCACATAGAGCTGATTTTCAGTGGCAGTGACTGACAATTCTCTTGACTTTCATGGACACATGTGGCAGGTGCCATCTTCTTCTGTAGCCTCACATTTCGCTTTTCAAATTCAAAACTAGGGAATGGCAGATGAACGTATTCCTTCCTCTCAGAGAGTTGCAGTCCTGGAGCTGTCATGCCAAACTGCTGAGCACTGTAACCTTCACTGTTAGCTGGAAAACTGTAAGAACAGGAGGTGGAAGGAGGAGTTTTCTCTGAATGAGATGGGGGGACCCCCGTGAAGTTGTCATCTGAACTGTTAAAATTGGCATCTTGCAAAAAGACAGTGAAACTGGCTTCTACTTTCTGACACAGCCCTCCTAAAGTTATTATTATTATTATTATTATTATTTATTAAATTTCTATGCCGCCCTATTCCGGGAACTCAGGGCGGCTTACAGCATAAATAGAAATCCAATACAAATTAAATAGTACATTTATAAAAATAAATATATAAAAAGAAGAACCCCTAAATTAAGAACCATTCATTCAGCAAACATACACACAGACATACACTGGCTAGGGGCAAGATTTCAACCGCCCCAGGCCTGCCGGCAGAGATGGGTCTTTAGTAGTTTACGAAAGGCGGAGAGGGTGGGGGCGATACGGATCTCCGGGGGGAGTTGATTCCAGAGGGCCGGGGCCGCAACAGAAAAGGCCCTTCCCCTAGGCCCCGCCAGGCGACACTGTCTAGCCGACGGGACCTGGAGAAGGCCGACTCTGTGGGCCCTAACCGGTCGCTGGGATTCGTGAGGCAGCAGGCGGTCTCGTAAGTAACCTGGTCCGATGCCATGTAGGGCTTTATAGGTCATAACCAACACTTTGAATTGCGTTCGGAGACCAATAGGCAGCCAATGCAGCTCACGGAGTGATGCTGAGATGTGGGCATTTCTGGGCAGGCCCAACACTGCTCGCGCGGCTGCATTCTGCATTACCTGAAGTCTCCGAACGTTTTTCAAAGGTAGCCCCAAGTAGAGAGCATTGCAGTAGTCGAGCCTCGAGGTGATAAGGGCATGAGTGACTGTGAGCAGAGACTCCCGGTCCAAATAGGGCCGCAACTGGTGCACCAGGCGAACCTGGGCAAATGTCCTCCTCGCCACAGCCGAAAAATGATGTTCCAAGTTTAGCTGTGGATCGAGGAGGACGCCCAAGTTGCGGACCTTCTCCGAGGGGGTCAAAAGCTCCCCCCCCAGGCTGATGGACGGATAGATTGAATTATCTTTGGGAGGCAGAACCCATAGCCACTCCGTCTTGTCGGGGTTGAGTTTGAGCCTGTTGGCACCCATCCAAACCCTAACAGCCTCCAGACATCGGCACATCACTTCCGCTGCTTCACTGAAATGACACGGGGTGGAGATGTAAAGCTGGGTATCATCAGCATACTGATGATATCTCACCCCGTGTTGTCGGATGATCTCACCCAGTGGTTTCATGTAGATATTAAACAGCAGAGGGGAGAGGACCGATCCCTGAGGGACCCCACAAGGGAGGAACCTAGGGGTCGACCTCTGACCCCCCGCCAACACCGACTGTGACCGACCAGTGAGGTAGGAGGTGAACCACTGCAAAACAGTGCCCCCAACCCCCAACCCCCCCAGTCGGTGCAGAAGGATACCATGGTCAATGGTATCGAAAGCCGCTGAGAGGTCAAGTAGCACCAGGATAGTGGAAAATCCCCTATCCCGGGCCCGCCAGAGATCATCCGTCAGCGCGACCAAAGCAGTTTCCGTGGAGTAGCCGAGCCTGAATCCTGACTGTTGAGGGCCCAGATAATCGGCCTCATCCAAGGACCGCTGGAGCTGGAGTGACACCACCTTCTCAACAACCTTCCCTATAAAGGGAAGATTGGAGACAGGACGGTAGTTGTTTAAAACAGCTGGGTCCAGGGAAGGCTTCTTGAGGAGGGGGCGCACAATTGCCTCCTTGCAGGGAGCCGGAAAGGACCCCTCCCTCAAAGAAGCGTTGACAATCTCCTGAACCCAGCCCCGCGTCACCTCCCTGCTGGCCGAAACCAGCCAGGAGGGGCACGGGTCCAATAAACAGGTGGCGGAGCTCACAGCTCCAATGGCCTTGTCGACTTCATCAGGTGCCACCGGGTCAAACTCCTCCCACACAACAGGATCAAGACGAGTCCCTGTCATCTCGACTGAATCATTATCAGCCGATACTGCATTCCAATTGGAGTCAAGGTCCATCCGAATCTGGGCGATTTTATCCGCAAAAAACTTATTAAAGTCCTCAGCACTACCCTGCAAGGGTGCATCAACCCCCCCCTGATTAAGGAGGGAGCGAGTTACCCTAAACAGGGCGGCTGGGCGGGATTCCGCAGATGCAATCAAGGCGGAATGATACGCGCATCTTGCCGCCTTGAGCGCCACCTGATAAGTCTTGATATAAGATCTTACAAGTGTTCGGTCAGATACGGATTTACTTTTCCTCCATCGCTTCTCTAGGCGTCTCTTCTGGCGCTTCATCCCCCTGAGTTCCTCAGTAAACCAAGGAGATCTCCTGGGTCTGCTACCACAGAGAGGTCGCAGCGGCGCAATCCGGTCAAGAGCCCCCTTCGCAGCCATATTCCAGGCCGTAACCAGGGACTCTGCCGAACTGTGAATGAGAGAGTCCGGTATTTCCCCAAGCGTCCTCTGAAAACTCTCTGGATCCATCAGACGTCTGGGGCGGAACCACCTAATCGGTTCCGCCTCCCTGCAGGGGAGGAGTGGAGCCTTAAAAACAAGCCGCAGCAGAGAATGATCTGACCATGACATAGGCAAAATATCTAAGCCCCTTAAATTCAGATCATTGCTCAACTGTTCTGAGAGGAATACCATGTCGGGAGTGTGTCCCCTCTCGTGAGTCGGACCCTGAACTACCTGAGTCAGGTTCATGGTTGCCATGGTGGCCATGAACTCCTGCGCCAACCCAGAGGATTCGCCGAGCGACGGCAGATTTAAGTCCCCCAAGACAATAAGCCTGGGGAACTCAACCGCCAGCCCAGCAACCTCCTCAAGTAGCGCAGGCAGGGCTGTTGACACGCAGCTGGGAGGCAGGTACGTAAGCAACAAGCCCACCTGAACCCCTAGGTCCAACTTCACAAGAAGCAACTCACAACCCGCAATCTCAGAAACAGCAAGCCTGCGTAGACTAAAGGTCTTCTTGGCTATAATAGCCACTCCTCCCCCCCTTCCCTGGGGTCGTGGCTGATGCCATACCTGAAACCCGGCTGGACACATCTCAGAGAGAGGAACTCCTCCCTCCGGGCCCAGCCAGGTCTCAGTCACACATGCGAGGTCGGCCTCCTCATCCAGGAGAAGATCATGGATGAGGGGAGCTTTATTTACAACCGACCTGGCATTGAGCAGCAGCAGCCTGAGCCCAGGGTCCGGATTTCCCCCATCACCAGTACTTCGGGCTGAACTCACAGGGTCGGAGCAAGGGATCACTTTTAAACAGCGAGCTCTTGTTCCCCGGGAATGGCCTACCCTGTGGCCCCCGCCATATCTGCCTCTCCCCAGCAAGACCGGTATACTTTGGCCCTCTATCACCCCAGAGCCAGCGCCCCCCTCCCCCTCCGCCTCTGCCGTGCCAGGCAGGCTAGCCAGTCCATCCCATTCATTCCACTCAACCACAACTCCATCCATATCATTTAATTAACCCCTCCCAAAAACCACCCTATAAACTAACAATTTAAAAACGAGCTAACCATCCATTCATCCATTCAACCCGATTCATTCCACAAACAGTCAATCCCCCCCCAATCTTTCATAACTTCTAACAAGTCAATTAAAATTGTATTAAATAGATATAAATATTTAAAATTTAGACAAACAGTATATAAAAAAAACTTGAAAAACAAGTTGAGGAAAAGGAAGACTCATACTTTTAATATTACTTCCAAAGCTTTTATTTCCAGTATTTATGCTGAATGTTTAGCCACAATGAGATTAAAATGTCAAGGATTTAATGCACTATATGCATCATACGCCCGACCCTCTGAAAGTCATAACAAGAGCAGATGGGGATGATTGGAATTCAGTGCATAAAAGTAGATCAGACAGTAAATCTAACAATGTAAAGCCGTCTTTCTCAGTTGGGGGGAAACAGTGGAAACACAATTTGATTCTGGTCAGAACTGAAAAGGGACCGATAAGGGCTGGTGGTATAGAGGAGGGAGGAAGGGAAGCAGAGAGTCCTCCACTCTTACAATGGTGTGGGTGGTCTCCACTGGGAAACATCTGTGGTCCCAGTTTTATCCAGAACATACTTTCCTTGGTAGCAGCTCACTGGCTAATGGCTTTTTACAGTATAAGATGTACTTATAGACTAAGAGGCTAGAGCCATTTTGGTGTAGTGGTTAAGGCATCAGATTAGAGACTGGGAGTCCAGATGTTCTATTCCCAATTTAGACATGAAGCCAGCTGTGGGTGACCTTGGGCCAATTATTATTTTAATTCTAGAAAGGAGGCAATGGTAAAACACTTCTGAAAAAAAAAATTTACCAAGAAAACTGCAGGGACTGGTCCAGGCAATCTCTGAGAATTGGACATGACTGAACAGAAGAAGAAGAAAAAAGACTGAGGCTAAGATCCAAGTTCACTGTTTTTTCACAAGAACATGTTATCTATCAGCTTTCTATGGTGATTTCTATAACAGCATACCATTTCCCATCCAAGACAGTCAGGCTAATTTCTGGCTACATAAAGATATTGCATAAATTCTTCCACTTTGCTAGTCCATGACATAAATCATCTCCCCTTATTAAACATACCTTCTTGAATAATCATAGGTATGCATAAAAACATACTTTAGGTTTGTTTATTTGGTGCCTTGGAAATCACTGTTGATCCTGGCAACTGCCTGGACCAGTTCCTGCAGTTTTCTTGGCAAGGTTTTTCAGAAGGAGCTTCCCATTGCCTCCGTCTTAGGGCAGAGAGAAAGTGACTGGCCCAAGGTCATCAGATGGCTTCATGCTTAATTTAATTTAATTTAATTTAATATTCACATTTATATGCCACCCTTCTCGGAAGACCCAGGGCGGCTCACAACAGGATACAACAATTTTAAAATTAACCACACTCATACCACATACAAACACAATCAATTCGCAGCCGCTGATGGCGGGACACTCTTAGGGCCGAGGGGCAGAGCACAGCTCATATGCCCCAAGCCTGTCGGCATAGATGTGTCTTCAGCACTTTCCGGAAAGCTAGGAGGGAGGAAGCAGTACGAACCTCTGAGGGAAGCTGGTTCCAGAGGGCTGGGGCAGCAACAGAGAAGGCCCTTGCCCTAGGTCCTGCCAGATGGCATTGTTTAACAGACGAGACTCGTAGGAGGCCAACCCTATGCACCCTGACCGGTCGCTGGGATTCATGAGGCAGAAGACGGTCCCGCAAGGTGGGACTAGAATTCTTTGTCCTGATGCCTTAACTACTGCATCAAAATGGCCTCCATTAAAACACATTAGTGGAGTTTTATGAATTCCTCATTGTCTTCTGGCAGATTTAAAGAGGGATTCCTTTCCAGTGTGCACCCCAATGTTTTCAACTGACTGAAACTTTAAAGCAAGATCTGAAGCAGCTGCACTTCAGGAACTTGAAAATGGAGTAACTGAAACAAAAGCTGGTTTCATAAGTGATCATCAGCAAAACTTTTATTAACTTCAGAAGGGAGCAAAAGAGAAAAGAGCGAAGAAAGATTAACAGAATTCTCTTTTAATTGCATTTCATTAGCATTTTGAGCTGCAAAGGCTCTTTAGCTCTTTTTTTCTCCGGAGAACAGGTCTTTGAACCTGGTTGGGGGATTTCCTTCTTGAATCCCAAAAGATAAAAGGAAACTCAGCTGCCATGACAGGCTCATGTGATTCTCAGCTTGGGGAGATTAGTGAACTAGGAGGGCAGGGCAGGAGTGGGAACTAGGGTAGAAGAGTTTGCCATAGAGTCAAAGGACTGCTGACATTAAGGATTGGGTATTGCTTAAATGTGGAAATGAAAATGCACAGAGGCACCCCATCCAAGGCTGATTTAGAGTTGCTTGCAACTGCCCATAGCCATCACCGCATACTGACACTGTAAAGGGGTTGATGGGTAAGCATAGTTGCAGAGGGATGCAGATGGGCTGACACAGACAACTTCCAAATTCCAACTGCACATTGTATGGAGGTGCATGTCCTGCATGCTGATGGGTTGATCCAACTTCCTGTTCTGTGCTTTGCTGCTTGAGGACCCCCTAACCAGAATGTTAAAACTTGCAGACATCAGAATGCAACACCTATGCAACTGTCTACGAACAACAACATTCCTTCGTGTTCAGAAATCCTCATATCATTTCCAATTCCAGGGATGGAAAGCAGAAATCCCACATATATCCCATTCTCAGCCTTCAATGACACCTGGATTGATGGACAATTTTGTGTACCAATTTCATAGTCTTACACTCGGTTTGCTTTTTAAAAAAAATTAATCTATGCTAGGTGTCTGCAGAAGAATAACTACCAAGCCAGATGCGGCATGGATCAAGGTCTTGCCTGGCTCTACATCCCTTCATCTGCCATATTACGGTGTATAGATATGTAATGCTATCAAATATATTTGTTAAAATCAGTTTTGATAAAAAGTAGTTAAGTGCTGTATATTTAAATATTGTATTCTATTGCTTTTATTGCTATTGTTTCCTTTAGCGGGAAGAGAAGGTGCATGTAAACATGGAGGTACATGTCTGCTTGAGCAATACATCACACAAGCACAATATAGGCATGCATTTCAATCTGTGCTTCAGCATTAAGTGAATCTCTGACTGCATAGCCAGATTGCTATGCCATTTTCTTTCCACAGCAAATACCCACAGCATGTGCATGACTTCCTTATCAATCTTACTGCTTGTCACCCAGCAATGACCTGTGTTTTGCCATTCAGCAGAGCAGAGTCCAGCCAGGATCTGTAGCCCTAGGAGCAATCTTAGCTGTTTCCTCATCTGCAGCAGGGCTAGGAAATTGAACAGCTTTATCTTCGTTAGTGGCTGATGGGCTAAAGTAGAATTGAAATGCTTTATGCTGTGCTTTTGCTGCTGATTGCTGCACTGAGCAGCACAATATCACACTTCATTGTCCTTCAAACTCCGCTTAGAAGGAACCAAGGCTTCCCATTCCCTTCCACAGTTCACTATTGCATTTATCTTTGACTAATAACCCAGGTGGGACTTCAGTGGATTACAGTCTCCTGGGCTATTTATCTTCAGAGACATTAGCCTTTTGTATTTATTGGCTGTGTAAACAAAAGCCTGATTTAACAAGTGGCCTTCATAACAGGAGACAGATGTCTCCAGAACCTCGGGAACTCCTAGGATCACATGTCTGAGAAAGTTCAGTGTTGGTTCATGGAATTCAAAGGACTCAAGTAATCATTCAGCCCAAGAAATAGCAGTGCTTCCTCTTTCCAACTCCATCTCAGAAATTCTGATCCTGATGCAGCAACAAAGCAGGTGTGATATTAGGATTTTGCAGGTGTTGCAGGATAAACTACCAGTGAATACATATGGAGCAATGGAAAGTATGTGTGTGTCATTTAGAATGCTGTTTTGTGGAATTGCATGACTGTTGTGAGAAGTAGTTTAAAAGCCAGTAGCTCAAAATCCAGAATATCAGTCCTATGGTTAAGACTTATCTCTTGTTGATTAACCAACAATGTTGACTTTCTGCAAACAGTTCCAGGTTCAGCTGTTGGCAGACAACAAGCTTTAATGTGTACAACTATACAATATATCTGTTGGCTACTTCCATGCAGATTCAGGACATGGCTTTATCAGGGAAGGTATTTGTTCATTCCCCAAGAGCACATGCTTTGTAGAAGGACTCTGCAAAGTTCTGTCCTTGGAACCCTGAGAAACATTGCAGATTAAGGGACTAACAATGGTAAAGGGATGCTCACTTCTCTGAATAATCTTCAGCTGCCAAATCAAGAAGCAATACCATTATTTGAAATCCAAAGATATATTTGTAAGGCATGGTTTATTCAGGTTTTTTTTTGGAAAAGCTGATGGCACTGATGCACCTGATAAAGAAAATTCAAAGGTTGATAAATTGGATTGTCCAATTGCTGAAGGAACCCTATAGAATAAAAGGGTTACAAAGGTTTGTAGAATTCCACTGCTCCCCCCCCCGCAAAAAACTATGAGAAACTTGCATCCATTTCTCATCTTGAATCACTTTGGAGGTATGGCATAAATTTTGAGTAAGGGAGAAGATGGTGGACTGTTAGAGGAACCGAAGATTTGTTTTTTGGGATGAAGCCCATGGATGTCACTTTAGGAATGGCTCCAAGTAATAGAGCCAAGCCATATCCTTTTGGGTAAGTTACTAGGAAATATTATATCAATGCCCATTTTCACAATAATAACAAACCAAAAGGAAATAGGAAAAAAAACCAGAAAAGTGCAAGAAAATAAAAAGACAGAGTTCAGAAACATATAGATGATTTCTCTTTCAACAGATAATTTACATTCTCATTGTCCCTTTTACCTATTTTACAAGTCCCTCCACCCCTTCATTTAGTCCTCATCTTTCTTAGTCTTTAAATCCTCAATTCATTTTTTTTCTTCTTTTAGCAAAAAGTATAAGGCTTCCAGTCTTTCCAAAAAGTTTTTGTTTGTTCTCTGACCAAACAGGTCATTTTCACTATTTCTGCAAGTACCAATATCTTATTTCTCTATGTACTTAATGACAGCTAAACTATTTTAAAGCTTGTTCTGTTTAGTGGGTCTGGAAATAAAAGTTTAAAAATCAGGGCACTAAATGTACTTCCAGATACACATGCAGTTCTGACAGTAAAGCAAAATGAACTACCTAATAACAAGATGATAGTACAAACAAGTGCTTGTTATTGCAAAATTTCCTGTTACTCCTGTATCAGTTGCAACTTATCTTCTGATTATACTGTGTATAATTTTGAGCCTTGATCTGCTGACTGCTCAAGCACTGCTCAGTCTCTATTTGCCTTGCAGGATGTGAAAAGAGATTTGTATATCTGTAAGCCATGATGGAGCCTTGCAAGATTTCTTTAAGGCAGTGGTAGGATTCAGCTGGTTCACAACACTTCAGCAGAATCGGTAGCTAATTTTTTGTTGCCCAGGCCCAGAATGGACTTCCAGAAGTGACATCCACACAGAGAACCCGGTTGTTCACATATTTGAATCCCACCACTGCTTTAAGGACTGATTCAATCAGTTTTGACTCAAATGGCTGTTCCCACATTGTTCATTCTTGATCTAACTGAAACAGACTAAAAAAAATAATTGGAAACAATTGATCCATTTTTATGTCTTAAACTGGATTTGGAAGGATAGAGAGATGGAGAGGCTGATCACCTGGGAATGTTGTTAGAGAGAGTGAACAATGACTAGTACATTTATTCCATGGAAATGTGTGGCTTTCTGTTCCTCAAGCATATTTCTACTTGAACTGGGATATAAATGAAGGTATCCTTAAGGAAACACCAAATTTCCTAAGCTATTGCTGTCTCGAAGCATAAGTTATCAAGCAAAATGGGAGTTGGGTTTGTTGATGTTTTGCAAGGGAATATTATGGTAATTTCTCTCCTTTATACATAATTTTCAGATTAAGTTATACCAAGGCTTCCGTAGGAAGAGGCAGGGTGCAGCAAATGTCATTTAAAACTTGATTATTATTTTTAAACCCTCATCAAAATAAGCCTATCTAATTAAGACAATTACACTATACTGCCACATAGGGGGGAAAAGATTGATTTAAAAATCAGAAGCATCATAAATAAAAAGAGTTTTCAGTTTGGGAACATACTGCAGCATAGCTTCTTAATATAGAACTCAATTTTGTTGAGAAAGAAAAACTGCAATCACTGTTCCTCTGAAACTTGGTGAGAGTTGTCATGTGACAGCCAAATATTCTGTCAATAGCTTTGAAAAACTCTGCCTAAGCAGGAAGAGATGCAGACTGTATAGCCATTATCCTTCTGCATGTAACAGCACCATGGGCCTTCATTTCTGGATCTGTCATAGAGCAGATAGGGGGTGACAGAGAAACTAAATTTATTTATTTTATTTATTTGGGTTTGTATGCCGCTCCTCTCCGGGGACTCGGAGCGGCTAACAACATATATATAACAGAAAATTACAATATAAAAAACCCAAACAAGATATCTAAAAACCAATAAAAAAACACAATTCAACAATCAACCACAATCATTCCCAGGCTTCCCGGAAAAGATGAATCTTTAGGTTTTTCCGGAAGGCCGGGAGAGTCGGAGAAACGCGGACTTCAGGAGGCAGTTGGTTCCAGAGGGCGGGCGCCACAACAGAGAAAGCCCTCCCCCTAGGACCCGCCAGACGACATTGTTTCACTGAAGGGACCCGGAGGAGGCCGACCCTGTGCGCTCTCACCAGTCGTAGAGAAGTATGTGGCAGAAGGCGGTCCCGTAAGTATCCTGGTCCCATGCCATGAAGGGGGAGCAATAATATCCTTTTACTTTTTAAAGCATTTCAAGTACGGGTGTCCTGAACTCAGCCAGAGAGCCACAAGGAGCTTATTGGGCAGTCTATCTCAAATGGTGCTGTTGAAATTTAGAGGTTAAATTTCACCCTTTGATGAAGGGATTTGAAGGAGGGTCTCATTGGATTATCTTAAGGTCTTGATAGAAGAGAATATTTGTAGTTCAGGGTTGCAATGAGGGGTACTTGTTCTCTCTGAGTTGGTTATTTTCTTGCAGACATTTCATAACCCAACCTCCCACATGAGAAGCTGTATAAGAACACTATTTAGATAAGCACAAACACACTGCAGCAATCCCGAACATCAGAAAAAGGAAACAGATCATTGATGCAACATTTTCCAACCAAGTGGATAGCCATGCAACTTCATCAAAAAGTGCCTGACCACTCAACGCAATATAGCACAACCAACATAAGGTATAAAAAGAATAACACTGCCATACATTAAAAACATCTCAGAAACCACCAAAAGATTATTTCAACCACATGGCATCAGTGTAGCATACACACCGACTAACGCCCTCCAAAACATCCTAAATAAACCAAACCTTTTTTGGGGGCAAAAGGAAAAACAGGAGTCATTTACAACATACAATGTAAAGATGCAACAGCCACTACGTAGGACAAAAGCAGAAGACTAGCAGAATACATCCAGGAACACCAACTAGCAGTCAGAAGACATGATGAAAACTCTCTTATTTCACAAGACATGGACACACTTAAGCATAATTTCAACTGGGAAGCTGTGACCATTCTAGACCAAACCATGTCCATGCTAGAGAATTTCTGGAAGCCTGGCACTCAGACAAATTGGCCATCCAAAGGCACATAGACATAACAACTTTTACATACCATACACAAAAGATAATCAATAAGCCGAAAAGGGAACAAAAGGACCAAAACATCTCCCCACCAGCAGTCAGTACCCTGATGAGCGCAGATTAATACCAAGATTAACATCAGACTAACAAGAAGTAAACAATACCCCAATCAAAGAACCGCCAACATTAAGTAGCCCAACCAAAGAACTACCAAAATCATTCCCACCAACACTGATAAGGCAAGCCACTATATAAATTGAGAGCAAACCCCACTTCTTACTAGATGAACATTACCTAGTTTTGGTAATGAAATGACTGCACAAAAACAATCAAGCTCAGAGATCATCAAGGACCCCTAATCTTAGGGTTTATTAGATATGTATGGGAGAAGGCACTATTTCAGGTAACTTGAGTCAGAGCCACTATAGATGATGGAGAACTAGCATAATATGTTAATATTAGCCAGGGTATTACTCAGCTGGACAAATACACCATGTACAAATAGTATCTTTGGCCTTCATTCTGTCCAATTCTTTGCCCAAGCTCTGGATCAGAATGCCAACTGATTATTCACCTATAAGAATAATAAGGAGAGGAAGAGCTGGATACTTTCTGCATTATTGAAGGTACCTTAGCCTACATTCCCATATAACCTAAACCCTGCTGAAAAATGGGCCAAAATGTTTCTGCCCTACTCTTTCCTCTGACATTACAGCATGACTTGAAGAAAAAGCTCAGTTATGTATAAGAAACCAGCTGTTCATCCATAAGTCTGGACTTCACTGTGCTTCTTGAAGATGCACGATGTATAGAGGAATCCTAACAGGTTCAAAAGCAGTCAAGATGGTGACTATGCCTTAACAGTCCAAGGCTCACCCTAGTCTTAATGTCTGTAAATGCAAGATAGATGTTCAAAAGGGGAGAAGCTTCAGTCACACAATTGTGGCTGACATATTTACTTTTTTGACCCTCTGAATGCCCATAAGTCCTAGTCAGAATAGAAAGAAATATTTTTCTTCCCCAGTTCTGGAGGCCAATGGAAATAACTTGCTCTTTTCTGATAAGGATCAGAAACTGAATAAAGATCAGAATTCTTCAGGTTTTAAAACAGAAATATAAAGTTGGAATGTTTTCTATTTTCAAAGCATTTTTTTCCAGAACAAATTAAATCTTTCCTTTTAATTGGCAGCAACTCTTTGGGGTCGCTGTATGCCTGTGTATGTTAAAAATGGGTGCAGATGGTTCCGCCTCAGAAGCTGCTATCCCCCCCCTCCACCTTGTGCTGCATTTCTGTGAAGGCTGAGAGACTGCAGGGAAAGTAGAGAGAGAGAGTCAGTTGAAATATTATCTCAGCAAAGGTGAGTCAGTCCAGGTGCTGAGGCAGGTGGGGAAAAGTGCCTCAAAGAGACTCTGCCTCCATTCACTCACTATAACTAATACTGGCAAATTCTTCTGACAGTTTCCATGGTTCTGTATTTACCTCAGGCTGGCATTAACAGTCCTTGTCTGAAATTCCTGTCATTCTTGCTTTTGTGGCCTTGCCAACTACCTGAGGCTCGACAGAATCATTTATAGACTGGTTTTATAGATAGAGAAGAGACTGCGGAGAAGTGATAGTGGTCAAACATATTTCCTCTGGAAACTTCACTTCAACCTTTTTTTCCCCCAGGGCTAAAAAAAAAAAGGAAGTCCATTTTAAAAAAAAAAATGACTTCAGGACCGTTGTGTTTGAACATAATGCTTGACATGGATGGATGCTAATTTATTCCCTTTTCTACAGGCCCAGGAGATAAATAAGATCCTGGCCTATTTATTTACTGGATTAATACAATCTGGGATTCTGGGCTGAGTGCATTAATGCAAATTAAAGTCAACATTAAAACAAAAACAATATAACAAAATAAGATCAATTGATAGCCAAGGATGATATGGCAAACACTCATTCTCACACCATAATGAACTATATTCGTCACAGTGGTCATAGTAGGAGGTTACCTGGACATCAGCCACTTCAGAGCTGTACATCCTGATTAATACTTGTGGAAAAACCTCCTTCAGCAGAGAAGTCCTTCTGTTTTCTAGCTAATTACACTACTGAGGTATTCATCTGTTAAACTGTGGAAAGGCAACCAAATGCCAAGTTACTTCTGCTCAGTGAGGAAAAAAAAAGATGCCCAAACCTGGTTCTCTTCCTGTTGATTAGTATTCAGATTAATAGGCCATCTGTGGTGTGCTTCTTCTAAAAGGGAGGGACTTTAATTTAATGGTACAAATTAGAGCATATTGCATGCATATCATTACAAATTTAGTTATTGCCATCTCTGGACAGGATTGGGAAAAACTTTTCTGAAAATTTGGAGAGGGACTGGCAGTATATGTTTGCTTAGCCTTAGAGTATACCTGTGTTCCCCCCAAAATAAGACTGGGTCTTATATTTATTTTTGGTCCAAAAGACCAATTAGGGCTTATTTTGGGGGGATGTCTCATTTTTCCATGTATGGGAGGCAGCAAGCACTCGGGGGCCGAAGGTGTCTGGCACCAGCCGCAGCCTGCCAGTCCCTTGGCCGGCTCACTCTGAGGCTGTAAAGCCCGTGCAGTGCAGGTGAGTGGGAGCACTGCTACCGCCAGGCTGGCCCTCGCCAGACGCTGTGCATGGCTGGCTGCCCACTTCATCCCACTGTCTGGTTGCTTGCGGCTGCAACGGAGCAGGAGGCCGTGTGGTGCGCCAGTGCTGCCACCATGAGGTGAGGTGAGGTGAGGCAGGTGGCAGAGGTGTGTTGGAGCTGATGGTTAGTAGAGAGGCAAACAGACAAAGACAGGTAGCACCAATTATGGTGAGAATGGCAGACAGAATCCCAGTAGGAGGCAATGGAGAGAGTTATGGAGGAGGCATGAAAGCTGATGTAGTAGGAGTTGAGTTTCTAACTCAGTCAAAAGGGAGGCAACACCCTTCAGGGGCAAAGTCAAGATGAACCTTCTACTTTCTTCTGGCTTCCAATACAATACTCTTGCGCTGAAGGAGGAAGAGGAGCAAACATGCCAATCATATTGAAATTGCAGCTCGGTTCATTAATGTACAGGCTAGGAACTCTTCCTGTCTGACAACTACCGTGTTTCCTCAAAAATAAGAGCCAACCAGAAAACAAACCCTAGCATGATTTTTTAGTGTGTGCCTAATATAAGCCCTAAACCCAAAATAAACCCCAGTTAAGAGCCTGGTGTGTGTGTGTCTGTGTGTCTGTGTCTGTGTCTGTGTATATGTGGAACTGCCCCATGCACCCTGCACCTGCGCACCTCAGGGCCCCCACATCCAGGCCACTTCCCACTAGGTGACTTCCCCCCGCCCTTTCAATGACCTGGCTGCCCACCTACCTCTTCCCTTTCACTCCCCTCCTGAGCTGGGCTGCCATGCTAGGGAGTATGGGCAGGGGAAGCTTGGTCCCCTTACCTGGTTCCCCTCCGCTGTTTCGAAACCAGGGGGGGAGTGATGCAAAAGGCCTCCGCCACCACTGTACATCAGCCCTGTCTGCTGCTGGAGGGGCTCTTAACTGGGGTTTATTTTGGGGATAGGGCTTATATTAGGCGCACGCCAAAAATCATGCTAGGGTTTATTTTCTGGTTGGCTCTTATTTTGGGGAAAACACGGTAGTTGTCAGACAGGAAGTGTTCTTAGCCTGTGCATTAATGAACCAAGCTGCAATTTGAATATGATTGGCGTGTTTGCTCCTCTTCCTCCTTCAGTGCAAGAGTGTTGTATTGGAAGCCAGAAGAAAATAGAAGATTCATCTTGACTTTGCCCCTGAAGGGTGTTGCCTCCCTTTTGACTGAATTAGAAACTCAACTCCTACAACGTCAGCTTTCATGCCTCCTCCATAGCTCTCTCCATTGCCTCCTACTGGGATTCTGTCTGCCATTCTCACCATAGTTGGTGCTACCTGTCTTTGTTTGTCTGTTTGCCTCTCTACTAACCAGCTGTTTCAGCCTGAGAATGGAATAATAATCAGGCATGTGAGAGGACAAGATTTCAGAAAGGTTGATGAGTGCTCTATCTTCTATGTCTGTCTGACCGTCTGTCTGTCCATCCATTTATCTCTATCCGTCTATCCAGCCATCTCAGATCCAGGGCCTCTTTAGGCAGAAAAGATTCTTAGCGAGGTAATGAGTACTTACTCCCAAATAAACACACAGAAGATTAAATCTTAGCTTTCTTCCATTCCCTCGTGGCATACCAAATAAGATATTATTGGTCTTTTTCTTTCTCTCTTGTCATCACTAATTATATTCCAGTCTGCTGATGAGAAGATTGAACAATCATACAAAATGTTGTCATGATTTTCTTAACTTCCACTCAAAATAGTATTGTGGCTTGTTCAGATTTCTCCAGAGCAAATGATAATTTTATACTCATTCAGAATAAAATCAGACTGAAATACTTACAGAGGGTATTGCTCTGCATGCACAAAAATGGTCTAAATGTGTAGGTTGTGAGACAGCAATAATTGGTATAAGAGCCTGCCTCCCACACATTCAGTTTACCATATGAAGAATATATGTCAGGAGAAAAGGGTTTTGGGAAAAAGAGGATGTCATCAAATCTGAAACTCCAAAAACGAACCAATTCTGTTTGTAAAGAGGTCACCATTCAAAAGCACTGCTGTTTGGGGGCTTGTAATTAAAATGTCTTTATAAAACCATTAATCTGTTACAAATAGAAAACTTTTTTTTTCATTCTCATTGTACCTGAAGGTCCTACACTTTTTGCAGAAATATATATAGGAGACAAAAACCCCATCAATCTGGAATTGCCCTTATAGATCTTTAGAGAACGTCTTTGATATTAAGAGTTGGTCATCTTAAAAGTCTGTGGACTCAGTGGATTTATGAATGAGTACTTTTAAAAATGAATAGTCATGGAGAAGATTCCAGATTGGATGGCTGCCCTCTCTTAAAGTATATCAGGTAGCACTCCTGGCAGGTTGGCCATATTTCAGCCTTCAGAAGTGAAAGGGGTTTCTTTATATAATGTACCATAAATAGCACATTATGCAAAATTTATTCTTTTCTTCTGTTCAGCGACCCCTTACCTGGCCAAAGTTTCATATAGGTCTTTAAATCAGTTGTGATTTCTTTGGCCATTCTCACTAGGCCTGGAGCCTGAAGCTCAAACCATAAGTTTCTATCACTTGTAAATTATGAAACTTGTGCAAATAAACCCTAGTTCAATTTGAATTAGAGATTCAAATTGTGAAAGGAGTGTGATTAGATTCAGCTTTGCGATCAGAATGGATTCAATGAGAATTCATTCAGTTTGAGATTTGAGGGGGAAAAAGCCATAGTCTATAATGGGGAAGCATCAAAACACCTGCTGTTTTGTTTCTTGACAGAACGGGATGAAATTAAATGAGATGACAGAGCCTTTAGAGGACATTAACTTTTACATGTTTTACTGGATATCTTCAGGTTTCCTGCAATAATTTTAATGTAGAAATAGCAAAGATGAGGAAAGCAGCATTTGTGGCATTGGACAAAAACTCCACCCTTTTTAGATGTGATGTCATGATGCATACAGAAAAAGGGGAGGGGCTTTATTCAGTCTGACCACTCTTTGCCCTCCCTTTGGATGCCACTGCACAGAAGTTTCCAAATTGTCCAGCAAAGATCCTAAGAAAAGCTGCATTGAACCAATGCAAAAGGTATTCTATAGTAATCAGTGCTCAGTCATTGCAGGGTGCAAATATGGCTGACTGCTTTCGCAGTGGTTTTTTTTTTTGAAATTTTATTAATTTTATAATTGTAAATATAACAAATAAAAAAAATATTCAAATTAAAACAACTCAACTGAATACAAACATCTGCGACTTTTTCAAACACGAGAACAAAACATAAAATAACTATGGATATTGCTCGGCAGCACCCCCCCCCACATCCCCCTCCTCCTTTCTCCCTTCCTCTACCTCTATCCACCCACCATCTCTACCCCCACTCTCTCCACCCCCCTCTTACCACCTCCCTACTTCCCTCAACCTTCACTCCTCAGTCTCACCCCCTCCAGATGTGGTGCCGGGGAGCCGCCCAAGCAGCCCATCCTTTATCTTATGTAGCCAAACAACTACAGCCCTATGCAGAACCCATCACCTCACAAGTAACAAACTCATTCCAGTTCATAGAGATCATAAAGAAACAAAACTTACAGCCCAGCGACCTACTCGTGAGCTTCGATGTCATATCCCTCTTCACCCAAGTGCCAATCAAAGAAGCCTTAACAGCTATCCAAAACAAATATAACCCCCCCAAACACATCCTAGATCTGACCAACCACTGTCTATCCAACACATACTTCATCTATAACGGACAAAAATACAAACAAATAGAAGGAGCACCCATGGGATCACCTCTCTCACCTGTCATTGCAAACCTCTACATGGAACACTTTGAAACCCAAGCTCTAGAAAAATCTGATCACAAACCCAAACTCTGGCTCAGATACGTAGATGACACCTTCGTAATCTGGCCACATGGGAAAGGAAAACTGGACAACTTCCTTACACACCTCAACAGCCTACACCCCAAAATACAGTTCACCATGGAAACAGAAGCTAATAACCAACTTCCCTTCCTGGATGTCTTAGTCTACAAGAAATCCAATGGCTCCCTAGGACACACCATCTACCAGAAGAAAACACACACAAACCGCTATCTGCACGCACGCTCACACCACCACCCAGCACAGATCAACTCCGTAGCCAAGACACTCATCTCCAGAACCAAATGCCTAGCTGACGAACAACACCTAAAAACCGAACTACACACTCTCACTAATGTACTAACATCCAATGGATTCCCAAGAAATAAGATTTCCAACTTAATCCAAAAAGAAACTCCCACCAAAATCCATGACAGAGAACAAGAAAATGGCAAAGCCCTCCTCCCATACATAAAAGGCACCACAGACAAAATCAGCAAAGTCCTGCACAAATATAATATCAAAACAGCATTCTGCACAAACAGAAAAATATCCACCATCCTAAGAAACCCTAAAGACAAAATTGAGTTAGAAAATCAAGGAGTATATGAAATCCCATGTACTGCTTGCCCCACTACATACATTGGACAAACCAACAGGAGGATAAATGCACGCATTGAAGAACACAAAAACTCAATCAAAAGAGAGGAACCAACTTCTTCCCTGGTCCAACACCTTAAAGCCACAGGACATGAAATTGATTTCAAAAAGACCAGAACAATTGCCAAAACTGAACATTTTAATAACAGAATAATCAGAGAAGCCATCGAGATAGAAAAACGCCCCCACAGCATGAACAAACGAGATGATACCTCCCGCCTACCAGCCATTTGGAAACCCGCCCTTATTGACAAACGTATTCCTAACTCAAAGATTGACACCAGAAACACACAGGATGCCACCTCCACACAGCCACGCAAAAAGCAAACCCAAACCCACACCAATGATGAGGCAAGACCACAGACCAGGAGCCAGACCAGAGCTGCAACATTAGCCACTTTGAACCTCTCCAGCACAACAAAGCCCCCACCCAAACAGAACACTCCCCCAGCCAATCAGAACACAGCCAACCCCCCAGCCAATCAGAGCACAGCCAAGCCTCTAACCAATCAGAACATAGCCAAGCTCCCAGCCAATCAGTTCAAACCCCCACTGGCAGTTAAAAGGAAAAAACAGCTTAGACCACACATTGCTCCTAGTAGCAGAAGCCAAAAGCACCAGCCTGACGATGATGAATGAGATTTCATCGAAACGTTGCCAAGACACTTCAAATTCTACGTGGGAGAAAACCCGAAGAACCAAAGACCTGCATACAGACACCCGCGAAAACCTCAGAAAACAAATATATATATATATATATATATATATATATATATATATATATATATATATATATATATATATATATATATATATATATATATATATATATATATATATATATATATATATGTGTGTGTGTGTGTGTGTGTGTGTGTGTGTGTGTGTGTGTGTGTGTGTGTGTGTGTGTGTGTGTGTGTGTGTGTGTGTGTGTGTGTGTGTGTGTGTGTGTCAAGTGGTTATTTTTTCTGGGATTCGAACCTGGGCAGTCTGCATGCTAGGCAGAAGCTTTAGTCTCAAGCAAATTTTAAAAACACATATATATTTGTGCTTGCAGATGGCTCTGGGTTGAGCTGAAACAAGCAAAGGAAAGAATGATTTCTTCCTCCCATATTTGGGTTTACAGGGTGCAATCTAAAAAATAACCACTTGACACACATATTCACTCCCTGAATATTAACAAAGCGGGAGAGAGCCTGTGGCTTGAGACTAAAGCTTCTGCCTAGCATGCAGACTGCCCAGGTTCGAATCCCAGAAAGGGTGAGTTCTGACTGAAGAGAGTTAAATAACTCGAAATAGCTATCTCAGAAATCCCTTATTTCTTTGTTAACAATTTTAAAAACATATATATATATATATATATAGATAGATAGATAGATAGATAGATAGATATCGTTCTTACATTATCTTACATAGTTCCAGTATCATGTTACAGTTGAGAAGATTATAAATTATAAATTATAACAACCCCCCCCACCCCCTGTTATGTCTGGCCTCTCTCAGCTCATTAAAATCCACGTAAATATGTCTTTAAGAGGTTTATTTAACACATTTCAAAAGGATTCATTTCAAAGCAAGCTGCTGGAATTATGTTGGCCTGAACGGCCAAATCAGATCTATGTACATTTAGATTAAACATGCTCTCCTCCCACATTCCAATTACTCACTCTTTCTTTATCACATTGTCCAAGACCTCATTATTCTTCGGTAGGTTTTCAAAACACCAGAAAACTGAGTTCCAAAGCACTGCCAAAGTTTTCAGCCCACTCCTTGATTAACGTTGCTCGTGACAAAGGCGTAGTCTTTCTTTCCCCTTCTAATATAGTGTCCGATACGTCACTTCCCCAATTACTTCCTTTTTCCAGTTAACTGACACCTTCGCTTATCAAACCTTCGGAACCTCGGATCAATCCATTTATCCTCTTGTTCTAAATCTGACTCATCATTTTGAGAGTCTGATTCAGAATTCATACAAAGCTCCTCATTGTCTATCTCAGCTGCCGGGAGGGGAAACCACCCAGAGGGGCCTGGCTGCTGATCCTCGGCTGCCGGGAGGGGAAAACACCCAGAGGGGCCTGGCTGCTGATCCTCGGCTGCCGGGAGGGAAAAACACCCAGAGGGACCTGGCTGCTGATCCTCATCCTCTGATACTTCCCAAGCTGGTCTAGGGACACTCACAACACCCCCAGACTTCCCAAAGTGAATACTGGGTGAAAAATGTAAGATTTACACAAGTGCAACATTTAAGAGAAAATTTTTATAAAATGTTTTATAGATGGCATTTAGACCCGAAAAAATTATCATCTATGTACCCGGATTTACAACCGAAATGTTGGAGATGTGAATCTATGGATGCTACTTATTTTCATGTATGGTGGACTTGTAGAAAAATCAAGGCTTTCTGGATAAAAATATGGTGGATACTTCAAAATATATTGAAAAAGCGTATTGAATTTTTACCACAGTTGTTTCTGTTAGGTATGATAAAAGACTGCACCACCATAGAGACGAATTTGATTTTGAACTTGATTACAGCAGCAAGACTGTTGGTGGGACAATATTGGAAGACATCAGAATTACCATCTATTGAAGAATGGACTTTAAAAGTTATAAATTTGGCAGAAATGGCTAAAATATCCGCATATTTGAAGGATCATTCAAATGAAAAATATATGTTGGATTGGAAAAAATGGATAGATTATATACAAGGGAAATATCAATTTAAGAAATTGTATTTAGCATATAGTTAAATATTCATATGTTGGATTGAATAAGGTAGTTAAATTTTTAAATTTTTAATAGGATTTATATAATATGTTAGAGTAGTTTAGTGGGTTTTCTTGTGTTTTTTTTTTACCCTGCTTTCGCAGTGTTTATTGCCTTATATACAGGTATTCAAATAGCATAAAGTAAGATGGCATCAGCTTAGCAACAGCAGTTCTATTGGTGAAACCCCTTGCCAATCCTTAAGAATATACTAGCCAGGAGGCCCCAGCCAGGGAGCAGTTTCTACCGCATCCTGTTGATGTAACCAGGCCGATATCATGTACCAGCCTGGGGTAGTTTCCCACATTGCCATGGTGATGTGAATGGATGAGATCATGTAGAGAGAAGAGGCACGCAGGCGTTGGAAGGGCAGTTTGCTGCTCATGACCTCTACCTGGCCCCCATCTCTACAGTATTCTATTCTAGCTTAAAGACTTTCAAAAACTGATTTAAAACATACTTTTCAACATGAAAACCTGAAGAGTGATCACATTGTAAGTTGGTATAAGGTTGCTACCTGTGATTACTGGATTTTTTTGGGGGTGGGGGGAGGCAGCAGTGAGAGAGGTGGTACAGCAAATTAGTAAACTGGACCTCTCCCAGGAAGGCCTGACTCATTACTGACTTCAGCAGGTGCCAGGCTAGACAGGGCCTCTCATCAGGTCTTCTGACAGGACCACTGACTTGCTCTTGTGGGGGGGGGGGTAGTAGTACATCTTGCTGTCCAATGTCTAGATTTTGTCAGATGCCATGAAAGCTGATATCACTGATTGGCAAATTTGGCTGCTCCTAGGAAGAACCATTTCATTGCTTGCAAGATTCGGTTGTGTTTGAGTTGTAGCTCGTTGGTAACAGGAGGCAACGGACACTGGCCAGAACAGTAAGTTATAGTGCCCTAGAGAATGGCAAGCAATAGAGGAAGAGGTTGACATTCATAGTCTTGCTATTGCCTATTGTTAAAAGCAGCATACTGCTCTAGCCCCCTACCTGCAGTGCACATAAAGCTGCAAGCCAAGCTGGAAAATTGTATCCTATGTATAACAACCCAGAAAAGCCATCAAACTTATAACATAGCTCAGAAGCATTTGATTTTAGATTCCATTCCCTTTGAAGTGGATCGCTGCTTTCATTCACTGAGCTGCTTCAAAAGAGTGATTTTATGCTATGTTTTGTGAAATGAAGCACCTCTTTGAAGCTTTGCACTTAAACCAGTGCTTATACGATATCTTCCTCTCTCTATTTTTGAAACTACCCAAATCCTGAATTGCAATGTTGGCATCTCATAGAAGTGAAAGTATTTCTTTTAACATGCCTGCTGGCCACTTCTTCTTTTCTCTTGTGCACCAGTCAGAAAGCAGCATTAGTGATGCACCTTCCTAGAGACAACAGCTGAGAAGCATCACAATTCTTTCTTCTGGATGATGCCTCCTGCTCCAGTCTTACCTGGGAAACTGGAGGATAATTTTTCTTCTCAAGTGGATGGGGCAAAGAGATGACATGTCTAGGCAAATCTCAATATACAGTAAAAGCAGATCAGGCTAAGGCCAGGCCAGGCCAGCTTTGGCTGCAGTTAGATGATTATCAATCCCTTTGATGTAGACAATGAAAGTGAGGTTATCTGATATCAAGGCAGTATATATTCCAGCAGCATTTTTGTATACTGAGACAAGAACAAGTAAGTAGGAAACACTGGTGAAGGAAAGCTAATCTGTCAATGTTATAGATTGATTATATTGCTGGCCTGTGAAATACCAAATGAATATCCGAGCTTTACAGATTAATGGAGCTGGATGAAACCAGAACCCTTTCTTTTTGAAGCTTGCAGCTTCTTCATTTTATTGAAGTCTTCTTAATTTAGGGATTGACAAAACAGAGCAAATGGCAGTTTCTGATTCAGACTCTACCGATCCTTCATAATGAGACTTCTGCTGTAAAATGCATTGAAAATTAAGTCAGAAAGTAATATTTTTCTCTGTGATTGGGAAAACAGAAATGTAATTAACATTCTCAGGCAGTCTCCTTAATAAAATGGGAATGACAGTTAAAAGAAGAAACCAAATAATAATCTTAACAAGGTTCAGTTCCCTGTCAAGAGTGCCTTCTTGATGGATGACCTTCAGGAGAGAGACAAAATGAACTTTTGCATCATCTTTCAGTGTCTTTGGTAGCATTTATGGTGGTATCTTTCTGAACTGCCTCCATGAGTTGGGAGTTGGTGGCATTCTTTTCCAATGACTGTCCTCATATTCATGAGAACACACATTTATGAGATCCAGAGATAGCATTGGGTGATTATGGTTTTATGCCTTGATATTTATACTAATGAAGCTATTTTTGTCCCCACTGTAAAATGCTATCTACATGAAGCTATTTGAAGCAGTCTTTAGGAGTTCTGAATTATGAAGTCACAGTATATAGACATCACCCAGTTCTATTTTTCTAATATATTTGAAATAGATTATTTTTGACCAGTGCCATGTGTCTGGAGCCAGGCACACTGGCTGAGCAATTCTGGGAGTTGAAGTCCACTAGTCATAAAAGGGCCAAGTTTGAAGACCCTTGTCCTGGAGGGTTGAATGAGATCATGATGAATCAGAAACATATCTGTGGATGAGTGGTTCCAAGACCCAGGCATGGGGTTGTTTGTTCTAGATGAGGTTTTATCTCCTCTGTATTAACATATATTTAGTTAAATGTGTCCTTTATTATATTTGATGTCTGTGGAGCCACCGTGAAAAGGGGCATCTGTTATGAATTTATAACTAATTCAGAGGTGCATAGGTCATGACTGGAAAGCTGTGTCCTGCATATATTATATTTGTATAGAAAGATTGTACTGATACGTATCCTACTTCTGGAACATCTTCAATTTGTTTTATTAACATAGACATTCTTGAAGAATTTGGGGCTAGTTTATCTGAATCTTGCATCATTTGTAAGCCTATTAGATTATAATGATCATCAAACAATTGTGTTGGTTATGGTATCCTGCAGAATAGCCAATGGCTTTGAACCAGAAGGAAGTCTACATGAGTATTCCTCTTTCCTCTTGAAGTATCTTTCCTTTGCTACATGACAAATATTTCTTTGTTGTCTGGTGTATTTTAAAGACTAAATCCTGATGTTCAATTGATTGTATTGATTTTTATTTTATTGATATTTTGTTGGTTTTGTGAGATTGCTTTATTATATTTTCTATCCTGTTACCTACTTAGGAATATTTTAATGATAAATGAGCTACAAATATTGTCTAATAAACGAACAAACCAGAATGGATGTCTTTCAAAGAAGGTGCACATGCGTTGGTTCCATCTTTAGGACATATTAATTAATTTATATGTGATATTTGGAATAGGCAGATCTGTTGGGTGGACCACATTAACTGCTTGTCCCTATAAAACTGCTTGTCTGGACAATGCATCATACTTGGTATAACATTTAATTTTCTGGTCTGGCTTGTTCATAACTGAGCCTCTGCCCACAACTTTACTTCAGTTGCACAAGAGCCAAGTGTACAATGAGAGTCTTCCTACCTGCTAGGTTGAGCAGTTGTGATGGTTCTGAGGAGACTCCATGTTTTCAGTGTAGTCACAGAGACTGGCTGAGATACAGATCGACTTGTTTGCTATTTTGTACAAGAGGACAATGGAGCATTGCAGAACTACTGAGCAAATGGACTGCTGCATCCCAACAGTGCTGTTCTTATATGTGGATAAACCAACATGTCAGTGCACACAGCATGGGGCTACCTTTCCTGGCATTCTTCCCTGGCAAGAAAACAGATGCCACTAATAAAGTCAAGGGAGGTAATAAAGAAAGGCAGTGGATTTGCTCTATGTGGCACTGGACCTCAACTTGACAACAATTGTTAGATCCACATTCTGAAAAGGAATTGGATAAATAGGAAACAATCTAAAGAAGAGAAGGCAAGGAGATTAGAAAGCTGAGAAGCAGTATCTCCTCGGTAGGGGTGGAAAAATCTTTACCTTACATTCTGAAAAAATTATGATGAGGGCAGAGGGTAAAATGGATTGAAATAATTGTGCTAAGGGTGATTGGGCTTTTTATTTCTCCTGTTATTATGGAGGAGTCAAGGACAAATAACTGAAGTGAAGAATGTTTTAGTATTGCATCATGGGAATATCAAGTCAGATATTTTTAAAATGGGAAGGTTATAATAGATTTAAATTCAAATAAAAAGATGAATCCAAATGACTTTTGATTTCAATATGTTCTATATGTAGAAAAATGAGTTTGGTGTAATGGTTAAGATGTTAGACTGGAACAAGGAAGATTGAAGTTCAAGTCCCAACTAATGGTGTACCATTTTTCCTCAGCCCAGTCTACCTTACAGAATTATTATTGGGAAGATTGTGGGTACATCCATACTTCCTGCTTGGCCCATCACCAATATAGGCCTTTCACTGCTTTCTGAGCATCAGATGGATGATATCTTCCATTCCCACATGATTTTGAATGTACCATGCACCAGTGTTTTCCAGCTGTGATTCAAAATGCTGTTTTTCAATTTGAGCCATCTCAAACCATATAGAAATGATAGTCTGTAGTGGATCATCCTTACCTTACAGCATCCCCAGCTTTCATTGGTTACAGTGCCTGGCATGCTTCTTTCCCTCCACCAGCTGGTGGCTGGTGGCTGCCCTGGGCAGCCATTTCAACTTGGATTGCAGGGTTGCAGTTTTCTTTATTAGTGAAGCTGCCATTTTGTACAATTTTGTAGTGGCCTGTTAAGGAACTATCTTCATACCTAGAAGTTCATGTTCTGCTCATGCTTTATAAACTCTAGTGGGCATTCTTTCAACTTTGCCCATATATGGTCCCTTTGTTTCCTATCCCTTGCTCACAATACTGAATTCTGCAAAGCTTCTCTTTCCTTTTTTACTTTTTTAATTTTTTAAGTTGACATCAAGGGTTACCTTATTTTCATGATCCTGAACTTGCTACAAGGTTTTCAGGACAATAGAAAGAATGCAAAGAAGAGCAACAAAGATGATTAGGAGGCTAAAACATATAAAGTAAGGATGTCAAACTGGCGGCCAGTGGGCCAGATGCATCATGTGCAGGCCACGCCCACTCCGGCTTCGCAAAGGCAAAAAAACATTGCGATATGTCACAATACGTCACATGATGCAATTGAGTTTGACACCTGTGATACAAAGAATGATTGCTAGAATTAGGCATGTCTAGTTTAAGGAAAAAAAGGACTAGGGGTGATATGGTAGCAGTGTTCCAGTATCTCAGGGGCTGCCACAAAGAAGAGAGAGTCAAGCTATTCTCCAAAGCACCTGAAGGCAGGACAAGAAGCAATGGATGGAAACTAATCAAGGAGAGAAGCAACTTAGAACTCAGGAGCAATTTCCTGAGAGTTAGAACAATTAATCAGTGGAATGACTTGCCTCCAGAAGTTGTCAGTGCTCCAACACTGGAAGTTTTAAAGAAGAGATTAGACAACCATTTGTCTGAAATGGTACAGGGCTTCCTGTCTGAGCAGGGAGTTAAACCCTGTTACTCAGTTATTCTGTTTTGTTATTTCATCCAGCTTTCCTTAAGCTTTCAGCGAGAGAGAGAGAGAGAGAGAGAGAGAGAGAGAGAGAGAGAGAGAGAGAGACAGACAGACAGACAGACAGACAGACAGACAGACAGACAGACAGACAGACAGACAGAGACAGAGACAGACAGAAAGAGACAGAGACAGAGACAGAGACAGAGAGACAGACACAGAGAGACAGACACAGACAGACAGACAGATGTTACACATTGTGCAAATATTTTCTTATACAGACCATCAGAAAGTAGTGTGTAACTATACTGCCATGCATCAGACATCCGTAACAAGATGTTCAATTGTTAGTAGAGGGTTTGAACCTCATAGAAAGATGAGACTTCCTGTATCTGATAAGAAACAATCCCTAAAACGAAAGATAGGAACTGTTCCACACAGAGGCCAGCCAGTGAAGATAGCCTTCACTGTATTGGATAGGAAGGGCAAGAAGAGAGGGGAATGACCAATAGGTCATGTGATGGCTACAGTCCAGACTGAGTCTCAGCCTATCTCCATTGCTACCTACTGCAACCTGCAGTTGGATTAGAATTTCTGAAACTGGCTTAAGAAACAGAGGAGATCAGTACTGGAAATAAGCAGCCTAGATGGCAGTGTGCCATGGCTCAAAATAAAGAGAGACTCTCCCATGCATGGTGTGAGTGAGCTCCTAGCATGAAGGGAGGATTTAAATCTAATAAATTGTTTTTAGGTTAGAAATTAGCCTTGGGCTAGAGACATATAACAGCTTTTAAGAGAAGTTAAAGCAGTTATAAGAGATTTTTTGATCTAGAGGATAGGACATATTTCTTTCATCTCATTTCCACTTTCATCTCATTGCCACACAATACGACTGTGTGATACTTTCTAGGGACTTCAGTTATATTGTAATATTTTTTTCCCCGACACATTATTGTGTTTTTAAATTTTTACTATCAGCCACCTAGAGTTACTAGGAAGAGACAGGCAGTGTGTACATTTAATAAACAAACAAATTAATACAAGTTTTTGTAGGTTTCTGAAGGCAGTGATGCAAACTTCTCCCCAAAAAGTTTAGTTCACCAGAGAGAAAGCAAAATAAATCTGTATGGCATGAGCATCAAGCTTGTTTTTAATCAATACCATTCTTCTTCCCTCCTCCTACTTTCTATCACAGGGGTCTTCAAACTTGGCCGTTTTATGACTTGTGGACTTCAACTCCTTTAATTTTGGGAGTTGAAGTCCACAAGTCATAAAATGGCCAAGTTTTGAAGACCCCTGTTCTATCATTTCTCTCTCTGAGTGGCCTCTCTTTAACATGTGAACAATAGTAACAATGATCATAAGCGAAGTATGGTACATCATAACAGAAGTAGTCCTCGCTTAACAACCACAATCAGGACCCACAATTCCATAGCTAAGTGATGCTGTTATTAAGTGAAGCATCACATCACTGCAAAGGACTTACTTCTGTTGTGGTGGTTAAACGAATCACCCATAGTGAGACATTATGTGACCACAACTTACAATTTTACTGCTGATTTCTATGTTGATTCTGCTTGTTGAAAGCCAGCTGTGAAACACACCAGTGGTGACCCTGTCACTATGGAATGCTGTGAATCTTAAATGTTCACCAGTTGTGAAGCACTCAAATCTCAATCATCTGATCATTTGGATGCTATGACAGTCGTTTAATATGAGAATCAGTTGTAAAGCTAGTTTTTGAGCACTGTTGTAACTTGAATGGACATTATTAAGTCATTAAGAAAGGTCTAACTCACAGGTCGGCAACCTGCAGCTCTGGAGCCGCATGTGGCTCTTTGAGCCTTCCCCTGTGGCTCCCAGCCTCCTCTGCCATTTGCAGAGAGAGACAGAGACAGAGAGAGGCAATTGCGCTTCCCTGCTTCTCTCTCTGTCTCTCTCTGTCTCTCTCTGTCTCTCTGTCTCTGTCTCTCTGTCTCTGTCTCTGTCTCTGTCTCTGTCTCTGTCTCTGTCTCTGTCTCTGTCTCTGTCTCTGTCTCTGTCTCTGTCTGTCTCTGTCTCTGTCTCTGTCTCTGTCTCTGTCTCTGTCTCTGTCTCTGTCTCTGTCTCTGTCTCTGTCTCTGTCTCTGTCTCTCTCTCTCTCTCTCTCTCTCTCTCTCTCTCTCTCTCTCTCTCTCTCTCTCTCTCTCTCTCTCTGTGTGTGTGTGTGTGTGTAAAAGAGAGTGCTTATTGGGCGGAGCTCCTCCCTTTGCTGTGTCTCTCAGGAAGCAGGAAGGGCAGGAGAGAGCTAGCTAGCCCAGCTATGCTGACTCAGGAATTCTGGGAGCTGAAGTCCATGAGTCATAAAAGATCCGAGGTTGCCTACCCCTGAGCTTGTTGGAGAACAGCTTGAAGCCAGCTTGCCAGGTGAGCAGCAGATAGGAGAGAGGGGGGGAGAGAAAGAGAGAGAGAGAGGGAGGGAGAGAGAGAGAGAGGAAAAAGAGAGAGAGAAAGAGAGAGAGTGGGGGAAGAGGACTGGCAGACCAAGGGCAGATATAGAGAGAGGGAGGGAGAGAGAGAGACAGAGAGAGAGAGACCCTTTTGACATCTAAAATGAAGATAACACTGCATATAACCTTTTTTACCTGTGTGTGTATACACACACATACATACATACACACACACACACACACACACCTATAATAAAGGTAAAAAAGGATATATGCAGTGTTATCTTCATTTTAGATAGCAAAAGGGTTTTGCGGCTCCTGGTGTTTTGTTTTCGGTGGGAAACCAGTCCAAGTGGCTCTTTGAGTGTTTGGGGTTGCCTACCCCTGGTCTAACTGTATCCCCATAGCATACCCAAACCCACAGGGAGCTCAAATCAATCCTTCCACGGGCATAGCTTGCCTTTCATAACCCAACCTCACATTCATTTCCTTTTCTCAGTCAGCATCGCACAATATTCTTGGCTTCTTGCAAGTACTTCAAATAGGCCACCTGCTCCAGCCTGTGTTATTTTGCCTCTCCATGGAATGAAAACACAATTGTTCTAAAGTGTGTACGAAGGCTAAGTTGCAGTTTTCCCAGAGAATAGAATGAGGGAGCCTGAAGGAGCATGGAGACACAATTTTATGTAAGCACATTAAGGGCTGTACAAATGATCGGACCTTATGATTAATAGAGCTTCCCGATATACATGAATATTAAATGCCAACAGACTCCCCACACAATGAATTCTATATGAATCTTAAGATAAATCTTTTGGTTAAGTTAGCACAGCTGTACCCCCTTGCTGCTTGCAGCCTCCAAAAACCATTTCAAGACAGGCAAGGGAGGGACAGAGAGAAAGAGCCAGTTTTCACAGGAATACTGTAATTAGTTTTCTTTATTCAGAAGACTAGGAATCAAGGTAGATATGTCCAAGGGACCTGGAAGTGTTGGAGAAAACAACAGTAAACAAAAACAACAGGCTGTGTGGGTGGTGTTAGGAAAACTCAGTGTCAAAATATCTTATGTTGTGACTCTGGGAGGAGGAATTTGTATTCTGGAAAAAAAGGCACTAAGCTAAAGGAAAAGAAGCTAGCAGTTTATGTTGTAAAACAATTCTCTAATGATCTAAAACATTTTTAATTTTATTTATTTTATTGTTATTATTTTATTTTTGATACTTGGCTTTCCTACTGTCTCCTTTTGTGGCTGTCACCCATAAGGTCAAGTCCAATTTCTCATCACCTAAAACACTTCCCACTGAATCCACTAGGAAGTCCCTGTAAACCTGTGGCTTTCCATCCTTTAGGTTTATCTACAGAGGTGGTGGGGGGATTTTTTTGTGTGTGTGCCTTTGAGCTGGTGTTGATTCCAGGTGAATGCCTATATTAGTCTCTGGTGTTTTCTTAGTACCGGTAAGCTTTTGGAAGTGGTTTGTCCTTGCCTCCTTCTAAGGATGAGAGTGACTGGCCCAAGCTCACACAGCTGGTTTCATGCCCACAGTAGGGCTACAAGTCTCTTCTTTCTAGTCCAGTGTCTTAACCACTACCCCAAACTGGATCTCTACCTGTAGTATTAGGGATGTGGAATTCAACTATCAGTCTGCGCTGAAGCTTTTTTTTTTTGTGAGGCATTATTACAGTGATCTTTGCTTGAGCCACTACTGTTGTTTAATGGATACCCAACAATGGATTCTGTAGAAGATATCCTCTGCATACACAATTCAAACGGTGTGTGTTTGTGTGTGTGTATCATATATTACTGGAATTTCAGAGCTGCTTTACAAAGATTGTAGGAGTGTTTATGTATTATTCACTTTTTATACCACCTTTGTGCTGAAGCCACCAAGGAAGGGTGCAACAAATCAAAAGAAAACAATAACTGTATAAAACGAACCATAAAACCATAATAAAACATTAAAGATGACAATAAAACTGCTATATCATTTTAAAAGGGCACATTATAGTTTTTTCTAAATATTGAGAGAGTGAGGGTAAATTATAACCTTAGGGAGAGAGAATTCCATTGCTGGGAAAAGATAAAGTGTTTTCTTAGGCTTCCATATGGGATGGTGCAGATGGGTTTTGCCTACAATTCTTAAAAACTGGATAGGATAGATAAAAATCACCACATTGAATTCAGCCTGAAGAACAGTGGTGGGATTCAGCCAGTTCGCACCACTTTGGCAGAACCGGTAGCTAATTTTTTGTTGCCAAGGCCCAGAATGGACTTCCGGAAGCGGCATCCACATAGAGAACCAGTTGTTCACATATTTGAATCCCACCACTGCTGAAGAATCATTTTATTTTTATATCAGTTTAAATCATTTGATATTGGGGTAGGACAATTCTGATTCTGGGCAGTGATGTAGATGTTACCTTTTGCCCCAAATGAAGTTTGAAGGTTGTTGAAACAAGTTGCTGACATCCAGATTGTACATACCGGTAGTTGTATGGAAAGATGCTTTTCTTTTAGCAACTGACATAGAGATATAGATACATTTGTTTGTGTATTAATAAAAGTGACCTGAGGCAAAGGAGACGATTTTATCTCTTTTTCATTCCATATGTAGAAGCAAACTGGACTTTAGTAGGAATATGACTTCAGTATAGGCTGTAAAGTAGCATCCCCCACCATCCATAAGAGAGCATTGTAAGTTAGAGAGACTCTTCAAGAAAGAGAAATGCCCAGAGGACTTGGAAGAACTACTGGGGACCATTGCTATCTCCAGCATTTGTTATCTGAGACTGCTTTCTAGAAGGGCTGGGTCTAGATCAGGGGTGTCAAACTGCCAGCCCACAGGCCAGACACATCACACAGAAGCCTCACCCACCCCATTGCCAGTAATGGCAAAACAGTCCCGATACGTTGCGTGATGTCATGTGACATCGCAAATTTGACATGTCTGGTCTAGATGATCCAAACACTATATTGGTATACAGATAGCCCTCAACTTATAATAATTTGTTTAGTGACCATTCAAAGTTACAACTGCACTAAAAACAGTGACTTATGAGTAGTCCTCGCACTTACGACAGTGGCAGCATCCCCATGGCCACGTGATCAAAATTTGGTGCATGAATTAATGATGGTTGCAGCCAGTGCTTTTTTCTTAAAAAAAAAAAAAAAGGTGCCGGAACTCACACACGTCATACAACCTGCCTTGTCTACCCTACAAGGTTCCATCCAAAAAAGGTGCCGGAACTCTGTTCTGGGCACTATTTTTTTCTATGAGAAAAAAAAGCCCTGGCAGCATTGGCTTGCTACGTTGGGGGTGGCTTATTGGGTAGAGAACATCTCTACCACCAGGCCACTCATCATCCCGGTTGTTAGTTTTTTCTATTTATTTTTTCTGATTTTAATTGGCATTAATTAATTGGATTTTAATTTTAATTTTCTGGCACTTTGTTACTTTTTATTTTATTATAAGCCACTCAGAGTTACTGTATCAGGGAGATGGGCAGCATAGAAATTTAATTAAAAAATAAATAAATAAATAACTAGTCAGTATTATTACTTTAATAGTGCACACGACAACATAAACTGATGATTTGCCTATGGGCATGCAAGCTCATACAGAAATAATAACTGAACCCAGAAATTCCTGATGAGTGGTTCAATCTCCAAGATACTGTTTAAAGTTATTTCAAAACAAGTGTGACACGTACTGTACAGGCATATTCTTCTTCTTGGTATGATGCAGAAATAAGTTGCCATGGTCTTGCTCTGGAATGTTTCCTCCAATTTCTCAGCCTGTAATTCAAGGAGGTCTTGATAATCCCCCAACCATCTACTAACTAGGATCCATGTTGCATCTATTGGGTGTCTGTCAGATGGGCAGTGATCTCTCAAAGTCGGTTTTCATTCCGATTCTGCACTTTTAGTAATAGAAGATAATCAACTCTACACGATCAGTCAAAACATTACATAGTATGTTATTTATGTGTTAAACATTTTATGCATGAAGTGAAAAGTAGTATAAATAGTAAAGCTAACTTAATATAATAAACCTGACTCAGTGGTTAAAGACACCGGGATAGAAACCCAAAAACTATGAGTTCTGGTTGTGCTGTTGATCAGGATTCTGATAATTCTGATGATTGGTTTAAAGAATCTTATGTTGAAATGACAGACATAAAATTCAGGCCTTAACAGACTTTTAGAGTTATGGAGACTTTGATAAAGTAATCACAAGCTTGCAGCTGAACATATGATCATAACCAGAAATATTTTTGTAACTTCTGTACCTTGTCTCTTGTAAGCAGTGTTCCTGTTATGTAACTGAGAAACTTATATATGCTTGATTAAAATTGTATTTGGGGTACTTACAGCCTTCTGGGAGAGTCCATCTTTTTCCAACGCTGAATAAACATGTAATCTAGAGAGAGTACCTGGACTCTGCTTCTTGGTTTGCACTGAGCCACACCCGGCTGCCTGCTTAAGAAGTCTTAGGCACAAAACCAAGTGATCTTGGGCCAATCACTTTCTCTCAGCCCTAGCTCGGAGTCAAGACTAATATGAAAGCAACAAATACAAACAGGATTTAACAGCATCACAAGCAAATTTAACTGGGAAGCTACGTCTGTAAAGTGGGGCACTCTTTATGTTAAATGTACACCCATTTAACATACACTTAAATATATTTGAGCAATTTCACTGTCATGATGCCTGTGCAAAGCATGAGAAGGAGCATGTTGCAAAGTGCATTATCACTTCTTCAAGTGCCAAGGCAGCTGCGTCATCCAGAAGGCTCAGTGTGGCTGCTTTGGGATCTTCCCAGGTGGTCTCCCTGCATGTGTACAAGCACAGCTGCTTTGCTGGGGATTTTGACACTTCCATTATATTGTTCTGAAAAAGCCAAGCTATAGTGATCCCAGGAGAGAAAGGAAAGTGGAGGAAGTCCTTGTGCAAGCAGCAAGCATAGTGATTTTGTTTTATAATGTGTGGAAACGTTCTGTCATATCTTATTAACATTCAGTATTTCTTATGAGAGAAACAAATCCACTATGGGTCTGTAACTACATGATTTATTCTTCTGTGGCTTCCATGTAAAAGATCAGACCTCTGACTTGCCCATGGATATTTGGTGATGCTCTTTTAATAAAACAAATGAAATGTTCATTATTTCCTCCCTGTGATTACGTCTGAAGCAAACCTCTTCAGAAACTCTCTCAAGATGCTGCTCCTTGATTAAAGAGGTTACAGCACACTTCTCCAATTCCTGTGGTATCACTTCCTTCTGTCTGCTGAATAAACAATAGAGATGTCTTTTCTTGGGAGTGGTGATCTATCTTTGCATTAGCAAAGAGAAATTATCCAACAGCTACAGGTGACTTTAGATAAACAGGAGAAAATGTAGTTGACTGATGTTTCCAACTAGCAAGGAAAATCCATTGGCCACAACAATCTACCTGATTCTCTTCTGGAAGCCATTTTGGCTCTCTGCACACAATGTTCAGTTCTGTTGCTGAATTGAGATGTCTCATCCTGAACCTGGATTGCTGAACAGATAGCCTAGTGTGATGTTCTATAGGAAAGACTTGAGGATTTGGAAACATTTTGATACAAAAAGGAGCTATTTATTTTATTTATTTATTTATTTTATTTTATCAAATTTGTATGCCGCCCCTCTCCTGAGACTCGGGGCTATGGTAGAGATTTATAAAATTACACAAGTCATGGGTAGTTGGTTGGGTGTTGTTTTTTTTTTTCTTCCTCTCTTATACAGAACCATCCAATGAAACTGAATTTGGGAACAGATTAAAGAAAATTTCTCATAAAGCTGTCCCCTGGAATCCACTAATTCATGAAATAGTGCTAACCATTCTTAGTTAATCCAGTCGATCTCATACCTGTCAGAAATGTTTAGTTTTAAAATATGGTTTTGTAAACAACCTATAAGTTCATACTTATAGTTATCAGCAGAGGCCTACCATTTCGTTAGTTTACACAAAGGCAAAGGTGAAGAACTTAAGAAGCTTTCACATGAATGCATTTGGGATGTATTGAATTATAGATAGAAACTAGTTCAGTTGCCAGAATTTTTGGGATCCCATCCTTTTATCTCAATAAATCTTGCTAAAGAGGCTGTGTGAGAAGCATGCTTGGAAAAGAAGGACTAGGGGGTGACATGATAGGAGCGCTCCAATATCTCAGGGGCTGCCACAAAGAAGAGGGAATCAAGCTATTCTCCAAAGCGCCTGGCAATGGGTGGAAACTAATGAAGGAGAGAAACAACCTAGAACTAAGGAGAAATTTCCTGAGAGTTAGAACAATTAATCAGTGAAACAACTTGCCTCCAGTCTGTAGAGTTTACGAGAGAGAGAGAGAGAGAGAGAGAGAGAGAGAGAGAGAGAGAGAGAGAGAGAGAGAGAGAGAGAGAGAGAGAGAGAGAGAGAGAGAGAGAGAGAGAGAGACAGAGACAGAGACAGAGACAGAGAGAGACAGAGACAGAGACAGAGACAGAGACAGAGACAGAGAGACAGAGAGAGACAGAGAGAGATTGACATAGATTATACTATGGATTCTTCTTCATGACCTAGAATTACCAAACTGCAATATGAATCTTCTTTTTTGCTATCAAACTAGAGAACTGAAAATGGAAATAACTTCCCTCTCTTACATCAAATTGCTACCATTCAATCACACACACACACACACACACACACACACACACACACACACACACACACACACACACACACACGTCCTTTGCTGGCTGTTCTAAAGAACACTTGGCCCTGCCCATGAAGTTATTTTAAGGTTCAGTGTGTCAGTCATACCCCGGAGTGAACGGAACATACCATAACTCAGTTTACTGTGTAAAACCTGCATTTCTGAGTTGTCTCTTCTCATGCTAGGAGAAAGGAGAACAAAGAAGAAAGGCTGAAGGGACAGATTTACTCTTCCAGTCAGGGGCAAGCAAAAGTAACCAACAGGAACTTGCTTGTTTGCTATCTCTATCCCTAATCTTCTTGGTGATCAATAGGATCAATAGGTACAGAGAATTGATTTTTAGAGCTTCATCTTTAACATTCAGAGGGTTGGCATCCACCTTTCCAACCTCACAATGACTTGCATTTCAGTTCCTAAAATTCAACAGTCCACATGAAGGTCATTTTGATATTAGGTTGTTCTCTGAAAAGGTATACTTGAAGAGGGAAGGGAGGAGGGAAGAACGTTTACTAAAACAGATGTTTACAAAGATTAATACCTAATGTTGTATGCTATGTTCTAGGATGATTGTTTAGCAATAGGATCTTTGGTTTAATGTTGATCACATTAATATGGAACCAGATAAGAGAAACACCAATCAAACAAAGTGTAACAGGAGTATAGTTGAGGCTAGACGCAAGGAGTGGAAAAAGGCTTACTAATTCAGACGTTTTCAATGACTAATACTTAGTATTGTATATCAGGTGCCATGATGATTGCTGCACAATATGTTTTTATGTTCAATGTTGATTGTTTTAATAAAAGAATTTTATATATATAAAAAAACAACAAAAAAAGAGTGTAACTTAATAGTTACGAAATCTATAGCTGACATCTTTAAAATACATTTGTATATTCCAAAACGTCAACTGGAAAAAAAGAGAAGCATTTGTCACTTTAAAAAGCTTGTATTATGTGTGCGCTAATTCTCCCAGAAACTGCATTCAGTATCATTAATGTAATAGGCAGGGGTGAGCTTTTAAACAGTGATGTGCGGCACAGTTTAGCTATTTGCCAATATATTTGTTTTGCTTTAAAGAATTTGTTTTTATGTTAGCAGAGGGCAATTTTAAGTACACATCAGTTAACCAAGCTAATTTTCCATTGCCAGTTTTCCTCCCAGCCAGTGTATTTTATATAGATCTCCAGGGTATGCTTTTTAGTGGACAGCTGCACAAATGGTAATGCTGTATATGCACCTATAAAGTTGCATATATGGGGAAGAGTAAACCTCTTTTTGAAAGAATCCATGTGCCTTGTAAGTGCCTGGAGCTCATTAAATTGTACAGTGTGGCTTTAAGATTATCATTAAACACAGCCCCAGCTTTGGTGTATATGGACTCCCTGTCCCCCCCATTTTTGGGGGGGATCTCAAGACCTCTTTCTAATGTGGTATTTTACTCTCTTTTTGGAATCTACCACCTGCTTTATTTTTATATGGTTGGCATCAGTGCTCCAGGGAAGGAATCCATTTTACTGATGCAGATGTCAGGGGAATTGAAAGCCCTGCAAATATTTTCTCAATCTAAATTGCATACTGACCTCAGTCGGGCTAAACTCATTACATAATCCAGGTTATGAATTGTAAATCAGCAGCTGTGCAATAATAATAATAAAAATAATTTTAAAGATCCATAAATTTAGCTACCCGGCTCTGTCACTGAACAGATTTGCTGCCGCATTGGATTTCAATGCACACAACAGGCTGGACCAGCTATTAAAGAGACTAGTGAAAATTCATTTTTCCTTCCTTGTAAAAGTCAATGGCTTCCCTTTTGGAGGTCACATGCAGTCGCTCTGGTTGATAACCAAAGTGATGCTCACGAAGGCCACTGTCACTTAGGAAGAACCGTTTGGGCCAAGGTAAAAGCAAGGTTAAGAGTCTGAAGGACTGTGACGTCATGACATTTCAACCGGCAGTTCAGAAACAGAATTGCTCTTTTTTTTTTTAATCTTTCAAGGAAGAATAAAGGCATGGAGGAGAAAGGCATGAGATTGGCAGCAAAAACAAAAGTAATACTTCTTTCTCACTTAAAAGCAGTTTCTGTGAGCATGCTGTATGATCTCAAACCCCAATCCTCTGTTGCTGGATGCTCATCTACATAGACTATAGGATTAAAAGGAAGTACATATGCATGTCCAGGATGCATTACATTGCTACCAGCTGCTAAGGGAAATGCCTTAATCCCTGTCTGGACATGCAAACTGATTCAGTTCTATTCCTGGAAATGATCAACTTCATGTGGGGATGGAGAAAACCGACTCCATATTTCACAAGTGAACCCAATTTTTTTTTGGGTGAAGTCTTATTTTAAGATAACAGTCATAAGAAATGACAAGAGCTGGTTATGGACACAAAGAATGACACCAGACCTACACTCACAAAAACCACACACGATGTCACCACCACACATCCAGGCAAAAAGCAAACCCAAACCCACACCGATGATGAGGCACGACCACAAACCAGAAGCCAGACCACAGCTGCATCATTAGCCACCTTAAACCCCTCCAATCCATACAAGAAGCAAACTGACACCCACCATGAAGATGAGGCACGACCACGAACGCGAAGCCAAAAAGCTATGCAGCTCACCATCTCTAATCCCCCTGTAACTCAGACTAACCTGAGCACAACTAAGCCCCCACCCAAACAGAACACTCCCCCAGCCAATCAGAGCATAGCCAACCCCTCATCCAATCAGAGCACAGCCAACCCCCTAACCAATCAGAACACACCTCCACCCAATCAGAACACAGCCGAGCTCCCAGCCAATCAGTTCAAACCCCCACTGGCAGTTAAAAGGAAGAAACAGCTAAAATCTCACATTGCTCCTAGAAGCAGAAGCCGAAAGCACCAGCCTGAAGATGACGAATGAGACTTCGTCGAAACGTCGCCAAGACACTTCAAATTCTATGTGGGAGAAAACCCGAAGAACCAAAGACCTACATACAAACACCCACGAAAACCTCAGAAAACAAATATATATATATTGAGGGTAGCTAAGTTGGAAGAAAATATACATATACACATACACATATACATATACACATATACATATACATACATACATACATACATACATACATACATACATACATACATACATACATATATATATATATATATATATATATATATATATATATATATATACACACACACACACACACACACACATACACACACACACACATATGTTTTCTGAGGTTTTCGCGGGTGTTTGTATGTAGGTCTCTGGTAATTCGGGTTTTCTCCCGTGTAAAATTTTATGCGGGAGAAAACCCGAATTACCAGAGACCTACATACATACATACATACATACACACACACACACACACACACACACACACACACATACACACACACACACACAGACACACACAGACACACACACACACATATCTCATAAAGGTAAAAAAAAGGATATATGCAGTGTTATCTCCATTTTAGATATCAAAAGAGTCTCTTTCTCTGTCTCTCTCCCTCTCTTTCTTTCTGCCCTTGGTGTGCCAGTCCTCTTCCCCCCCTCTCTCTCCCTCCTCTCTCTGATTTTCTGCTCACCTGGCAAGCTGGCTTCAAGCTGTTCTCCAACAAGCTCAGAGGTAGGCAACCTCAGGTCTTTTATGACTCATGGACTTCAATTCCCAGAATTCCTGAGTCAGCATACCTGGGCTAGCTAACTCTCTCCTGCCCTTCCTGCTTCCTGCAGAGACGCAGCAAAGGGAGTAGCCATGCCCAAAAAGATTTTCAGCTTGTCGGAGAACACAGTGAGTCCACTCTCTTTTACAAACACACACACACACACACACACACACACCCACACACACACACATGCAAACACACACATAAACACAAACACAGAGACAGAGAGAGACAGAGAAGCAGGGAAGCGCAAGTGCCTCTCTCTGTCTCTATCTCTCTCTGCCAATGGCAGAGGAGGCTGGGAGCCTCAGGGGAAGGCTCAAAGAGCCGCATGCGGCTCCAGAACCGCATGTTGCCAACCTGTGTTCTAGTGTAATTGTGAAATAAGAGACATATTATTGCCACTTTAAAATTAAATTCAGTTAGGTTCAAACAAAGAACAATGTTAGGGGTTTCTTTTTTTAATTCAGATACTTGAATGTTTCATATTTCAATTGTTTGCAATCTTAGCCTTGACTGATATAATTCATGCAACATGTCTAATTCCAGTATTCAGAAACACACAGAGTAACTTCTTGCTCTTGGAAGGATGGAAGAACCTACATATATCTCTTGCATTATATCACCTTCTAATACCAGTGTTCCAATTCTTGGATCTTCTCCAGAATATCCCATTCTGTTTCCACCTCCACTCCAGATTTCTGCTTTTGTTTTCCAACTGACACACAATATTCCGTCATTACTGAATATCCTCATTAGAGTGTTTGTTTTGGATTCTTTGCTCCTTAGGCTAATTACAAAACCTTTTTTTTTTGTATGTCTACAAACCTTGAGGTTAACCATAGCATGCTGATGTTGTGATTTTATTTCTCAATGGGGCAATGTTGACTTTATTTCTGCCAGCACTCACCCCCTGAATTTGCTATTAGAGAAAACGATAATGATAATAATGAAAGTATTTAGCATTGGCTGCATTTAACTTTCTATGAATGTTAATGCTAAGGCTAGAATATAAATTAACAAACCAAATAGTATACAGTGATAATTAACACTGAACAATTGACAGCTTAGAAATTCTAAGTGCAGTTTATCTTAAATCAAGCAGGTTAACAAAGCCCAGCCAAATTCTTTACTAATCGTGATTGGGTAATACCTGTTTAAACAGGATAGTATTAAAAACTATATTCATATTTTTTAAACCTCAGAAATTTCTACATGAAATGCAGAACAAAATTCATTATCCAGCACATCCGGAATACATATCTTTCTGAAAGATAAAGAAGACTTGGTTGATGGCAGAAACCAAGGAACAGTGACAGCTTTCATCATTCAAACCTCTTTTGCACACACAAACACAAACAGCCAGGAAAGGGGGAATAGAATTACCCATGCATATAATGCCCATAGATATGGTAGAGTTGATTTAAATAGCACTGGGCCATGGTTTTCCATGTAGAGGGGAAAACAGTGAAAATGCATAATGAGCCCATCACACTCAATACTCAGACTTGCACACTTCAGATTGTGGAACTCAAATATACAAAGGCAGTTTTTGATGATATTACTGCCTGCATGGCAATTATTTTAGCTTTGGTGTGGTTTGTTGAGGGTGCCGATACACAGGACCAGTCTGGTTATTGGTTATTGGCTTGGAAGACAAATGAGAAATAAAGTAAATAAATGGCACTAAAAAGAACACATTTGGAAAAACCAAACAAATGTTGTGTTTGTAATGTTGCTCTGTTTATGTTAGCTCATACTTTAAAACCAAAGGTAATTTTAACATCTATTTAGCAAAAAGATTGATTTCTGGCAGCTTCAAGTATAACTCCCACAACTGGAGATATGAAAACATTACCAAATAAACAGATATTACAAACAGGTAAAATTAAAGCAAGGATTTAATTCTCTTGCTTTAAGAAGAAATCTGTCATTTCTCGCCTCTTTGATTGATTTCTCTTATTGCGTTGTCAAGGGGAAGCCAATCAGGTATATTAATGTTTACTTGTTAGATGTATAGCAGGTCTGGCTGAAAAGCTTTGTAGGAGTCTGGCCGGAGAGAGGGAAGTGGGAAGCTTGGACAGCTGCTGCTGGTTTGGATGTGGTGGACATGGATTGGGCAGAAGGAAAGAAAAGAGGAAGGAGAAAGGGGGGTGGAGGTGGTTGTTGTTGTCAGGGAGAGACCAGGTGAAGCTGAAGAGGAGTTTGGGGTTTTATGTGAGTCTTTTCCTCTGAAATAGAGGGAAGGAGAGAGAGGGAGTGAGAAAGTTTTATTGCTTTCTTTCACAGGGGGATATTCCAAGCGAAGGGAAGAGTGAGAATGAGAAGAGGGAAAGCTTGGTGGGGTTTTAAATTCAGGTTTTAACTAGAAAGGAAGGGGGGGATTTGGCATAGAGAGACCTGTGACTACGAGTGCTGACAGAAGAGAAGGAGAGGCTGGTTGCTACTGCTTTGGAGATCAGTGGCCATCCGAACTTTGATCATTATCACCTGTGAAAGCCGTAGACATTGTGGGGAGCTGCCCTCGTGGGGCAAGCTGTTGCTGCAGAGCCCTGCCTATCTTTGCTCGTGTTTTCCATTGCTGCCTGGAGCCGGAGGGCCTCCCCCCCTTTTTTTCCAAGTGACTGATACAAGCCATTGACTATTAATGTCACAACTGCTAGGGGGTTAATAAACACTGTCACACACTGACTGCCGTGGCTAGGGATTGGTCATCTTTGTTCCTGTAAACCCCTTTGATGATGAGAACCTTCACTCCTTCACCCTGAACATAAGAACATAAGAACATAAGAAGAGCCATGCTGAATCAGGCCAAAGCCCATCGAGTCCAGCATTCTGTGTCACACAGTGGCCCACCAAATGTACATGGGGATCTTGAGCAGAAAGAGAAGGCAAAACCCTCCCTTTCCCTTGACCCCCAAACAAATGGTACTCAAGGGAATCCTGCCTGCCTCAACCAACATAGAGGCGGCACATGGACATCCGTTTTAATAACCACCGATACACTTTGCATCCATGAATCTATCTAGCCCTGCCTTGAAGCTGTCAAGGCTGACAGCTGTCACGACCCCTTCAGGAAGTGAATTCCATAAATCAACGACTCTCTGGGTGAAGAAATATTTCCCTTTATTTGTCCTCACTTTCTTAGCTATGAGCTTTAGGGAGTGCCCCCTTGTCCTGGTATTGTGTGATAGAGAAAATAATTTTTCTCTATCCACCTTTTCTATCCCATGCATGATTTTATACACTTCGATCAAGTCACCCCTTAAACGCCGTCTTTCAAGGCTGAAGAGACCAAGGCGTTGCAATCTGGTTTCATAAGGGAGGCGCTCCATTTCCTTGACCATTCTTGTTGCCCTTTTTTGCACCTTTTCCAATTCCATTATATCCTTCTTGAGGTGCGGTGACCAGAACTGTACACAGTACTCCAAGTGTGGTCTCACCATCGATTTGTACAGAGGCAATACAACACTTGCTGACTTATTTTCGATTCCCTTCCTAATCATGCCAAGCATGGAATTTGCTTTTTTTACTGCTGCTGCGCATTGGGTTGACATCTTCATCGAGCTGTCCACCAAAACCCCAAGATCCCTTTCTTGGGTTGTCTCAGAAAGTTTGGTCCCCATCAGTTGGTAAGTATAATTGGGGTTCTTTGCCCCGATGTGCATAACTTTGCACTTGTTTAGGTTAAAATGCATTTGCCACTTTGTTGCCCACTCACACAATTTCGAGAGATCCTTCTGGAGCTCCCGACAATCAGTTTCACTTTTCACAACCCGGAACAATTTAGTGTCATCAGCAAACTTGGCTACCTCACTATTAACTTCTACATCCAGATCATTGATGAATAAATTAAAAAGTAAAGGCCCCAAAACTGAACCTTGGGGTACACCACTTCTCACTTCTTTCCATCCGGAGAATTGTCCATTTATTGCCACCCTTTGCTTCCTACAATTTAGCCAGTTACCAATCCAGGACAAGACCTGTCCTCTAATTCCGTGGCTGGAGAGCTTTTTTATGAGCCTTTGGTGAGGGACTTTGTCAAAAGCCTTTTGAAAGTCAAGATATACAATATCAACTGGGGCCCCTTTATCTATGTATTTATTTACACCCTCAAAGAATTCTAACAAGTTAGTAAGACATGATTTGCCTTTGCAGAAACCATGTTGATTTTCTTTCAGCAATGCCTGTTTTTCTATGTGCCCTGTAATTTTATCTTTAATAATGGTTTCCATCAGTTTGCCTGGAACTGAGGTTAGACTGACTGGTCTATAGTTTCCTGGATCACCTCTGGATCCTTTCTTGAAGATCGGGGTTATATTTGCTTCCCTCCAATCCTCCGGTACAGTGCCTGATCTTAGAGAAAGATTGTATATTTTAGCTAGAAGTTCAGCAATTTCACACTTGAGTTCCTTGAGAATTCTAGGGTGGATGCCATCTGGACCCGGCGATTTGTTGACGTTTAGTTTAGAAAGGCATGCAAGAACATCTTCCTTGTTTATCTCTATCAGGTTTAATTCTTCTATTTCCCTCCCTGGGAAAACTAATTCAGTGGCAGGCAAATGTTCTCTATCCTCCTCGGTGAAAACGGAAGCAAAGAAGTCATTTAGCCTCTCAGCAATCTCCTTGTCTTCTCTGATTATCCCCTTCTGACCATTGTTATCAAGTGGCCCAACTGATTTTCTGGTTGGGTTCCTGCTTTTGATGTACTTAAAAAAGGTTTTGTTATTATTTTTAATATTCTTGGCTATATGCTCCTCAAAGTCTCTCTTGGCTTTCATGACTATCGCCTTGCATTTGGTCTGCCAGAGTTTGTGATCCCTCCTGTTCTCCTCGGTAGGAAGAGCCTTCCATTTCTTAAATGAGTTTTTCTTCTGTCCAATAACCTCCTTTACCTCATTCGTAAGCCATACTGGTATCCTCTTGGACTTTCCAATCCTCTTTCTTCTTTTAGGAATGCATTTTATTTGAGCCTGCTGTAACATATTTTTAAACAGTTTCCAAGCATTTTGGAGGGATTTGACTTTTTTTACTGTTCCTTTTAGTTTCTTCTTTACTATTTTCCTCATTTTGTCAAAATTCCCTCTGTGAAAGTTTAAGGTCTCTGTGTTAGTTTTCACTGACAATTTGCTATCCATGGTTAAGTTGAAGGTTATTGTGTTGTGATCGCTGGTTCCTATGGGCTCGGTTACAAGGACATCATGAACCAAATCCTGTGTGTTAGTTAGAACCAAGTCCAGGATCCTCTTTCCCCTGGTAGGTTCCATGACCATCTGCTCAAGGGAATAATCGGCTAACATGTCGAGGAACCTTGTCTCTCTATCATGTGTAGAACAAGAATTTACCCAATCTATTTGGGGATAGTTGAAGTCCCCCATTATGACTACCCTATTTCTTTTTGAGGCCTCCTTAAATTCATTTTCCAAATAGCAATCTGCCTCTGGAGTTTGGTTGGGAGGGCGATAGCAGATCCCTAACGTCAGATTAGTTTCCTGTCCTGGGATTTTTATCCACAATGTTTCTGTGGGTGAGTTTGAATTTTCTTGAATTTCGAGTTCATGAGATTCTAACTCCTCATTTATGTACAAGGCCACGCCACCACCATTTCTCCCTCTCCTGTCCATCCTATACAATTTGTAACCTGGAATCCTTGTGTCCCATTGGTTTTCATCTGTCCACCAGGTTTCTGTTATGCCGATAATATCAATATTATTTTCCTTCACCAAGCATTCCAATTCCCCTATTTTTGCTCGAATGCTTCTAGCATTTGTGTACAGACCTTTATATGTAATTTTCTGGTGCACTTTCAACTTTGACTGTGGATTTTGACTGTAGAATTTGGTTGTAGAATTTGTAGATGGTCTACCATGTCCTTCTGCTTGACTATTACAATTTAGTTTTCCTGTTGACTCACCAATGTGTGCATAACTTCCACCCTCCATATTAGGCAGTGCGCCTTCTCGAACCGGAAGCTGCCCAGCTCCTGTCGACTTGCCCCTATGAATCAGTTTAAAAGCTGCTCTGAAACCTTTTTAATATTAATCGCCAACAGTCTGGTTCCATTATGGTTCAAATGTAACCCGTCCCTTCTGTACAGGTGTGGCTTGTCCCAAAATGTTTCCCAGTTCCTAATGAATCTAAACCCTTCCTCCCGGCACCACTGCCTCATCCACGCATTGAAGCTCCTGAGCTCTGCCTGTCTAGCTGGCCCTGCACGTGGAACAGGTAGCATTTCTGAGAATGCAACCTTGGGGGTCCTGGACTTTAATCTTCTACCTAGCAACCTAAATTTGGCTTCCAGGACCTTCCGCTTAGCTTTTCCAATGTCATTGGTACCGACATGTACCACAACAGTTGGCTCCACCCCAGCACTGTCTATCAGCCTGTCTAGATGCCTCGTGATGTCCGCAACCTTTGCACCCGGCAGGCAGTTTACCATGCGGTCAACGCTTCCATCACAAACCCGTCTCTCTATATTTCTAACAATTGAATCACCCACTACAAGAAGCCCCCCTCCCACCACCCGCGGAGAAGTATCCTCGGTGCAAGAGGATATGGGCACATCCTCCAGGGAAGGGGTCTCAACTAAGGGAGCCTGTCCCTCTTCCACAGATTGATGTCCTCCCTGCCCAAGATCTCCATTCTCCAAAGCAGCTGGAGAGCTGCTCAGCATGGAGTGGGATGCTCCTGCTGCATCCCTGAAGATCTTCTCCTGCCTCGCTATCTCTCTCTGCTTCTCCAGGTCTGCTACTTTGGCTTCAAGGGAAAGAACCTGTTCCCTGAGAGCCAGGAGCTCATTGCACCGATCACACACCCAAGACTTCTGTCCAGCAGACAGATAGTCATACATGTGACACTCAATACAAAACACTGGGAAGCTCCCCTCACCCTGCATGAGTTCCCGCTAAAAAGGACATTCCACCAACGCCTTGAGAGCATGGCTGCTGAGCGTAATGGAATGGGGGGGGGCTAGGAGGGCCTGGGCTTTGGTGGTCTCTGAGGGGGCTACGCTACAGATGTATAACTGTTTTTTCATTCAGGAGCATAAAGCAGCAAACATATTGTTTGTTCCTCCCACTTTTTGCCTCATAACAAAAGCTCAAAAGGCTGTGCCTGACTTTCCCAGAGATACCCACTGAGATTCTGTGACTGTGGGGCGACTTGAATTGAGTCTTCTTGGTACCGGTCCAAAACTTTAACCAACAGACTTCCTGACTCTCAATCTATTCCTTTAAAATGGAGATTAGCATGCTAACGATACCCTTAGATTCCAAAAGAATTGATATCATGAGCCCCTATGGGGTGATATCTAAAAATCACCTTGGTGAAACTTTTGCAGAGCTGAACCCAACCATTAGCAGCCTAAGTGAATTAAATACTGTATAGAGGAGAGAATAGATACTGTGTGCCCAATTTAAAATTAATTGGCCCAGAACAAGGGTTGGTTACTGTTCAACAATGGCCTTGAATAAAAAAAAAGTTCTAAGTTTAAATCAATTCACAATATATTTTAATTCCCATTAGATGTTTTCTATAGAGTAACGTTATGTTCAAGCCTGCCTGTAATTCCAGAGACTATAGAACATATAATACATAGATATAGAGATACACCAACAAAAGCTTTTAAGCTCAAACAATTATTGCTCACTGTGAGAGCACCAGCTTTGCACCTAAAAAATATTCATGATTTAATTTCCATCATGTCCAGGAGGGCCTGGGAAAAAAAAATACTTATCTAAATCCTGGAGCTGTTGAAGCCATCTAAATAAATCAAGAAGGAAAAGCATGTAGATGTTTCAGTGTTGCTGAATAATCATTTTTCTGTTCCATCATTCCTTACTACTGGCCATGTTGTAGATCAGCAATACACAAAAGGACCCTGGCTTTCTACTTTCAGTATAAATAATATAAAGCAAAAGATTTTAAGAAAGGTAAGGTACTTTTTTTTGCATTACTATGAATTTATAGAGAAGAAGAAATAGCTCTAAAATGGTACATTGCCAGAGGTTCGTTTAGTAAATTACCATTTAAATGGTTTTTCCAGTTGATGTTGGAATACTCCTGCCAGTATCCCTCAATATTACTCAAGTTGGCTGGAACTGCTAAGAGTTGTAATTCAGCAACACCTGGATGATTGGACATTAATATGTATCTGCAGATAGATCTCATACAATTCAAAAGCTTTATATGATTTATACTTACAATGTTTAGGCAAGGAATACTTCGAGTTAATTTTTGGGTTTAGTCTGGGTTTTCTTTTAAGAAGATTTATCTCAGTGATCATTGAGTGGATTTTTCTTTCTCTTAATTTCTTCCCAGCTCTTTGATGTGAGGTGCCTGAGCAAGCATTCTTCATGATCTAGTTTTATGAACTAGAGCCTCAGACACGTTCATTTTGAAAGGTTGGTTCCTTTTTGAGGTTCCTATTTGACTGCAGAAATCGGAATAAAGCTCAAGCTGTTACATCAACACCCGGGAACAAGTGTTATTATATGCTATGACAATATTTGATGAATTCATATGTGCCTAGGGAAAGAAACTAAATAGGTGAATAAAGTGAGAATATTCTCTGCGACAATCAATATGCCTTCAATTGAACTGTCTCCACTGATGTGACATTTTGATTTTTCTGCACTGGATGTAACTATTAACTAGATTTATGGGATCTTAAAAGAAGAAGGAGAAAGAAATGGGAAGAGCATAGACTGGCCTGTGTTAACATGCAATGGGCAATGGCACGAAAGCAGACGTTGTCTGCAGAATCTTGATTTATGGTGCTAAAGACTGAACAACATTTTCATTTATAACACAGTGGGAGGGGGGATGTAAGTAAGCAGCAAGCAGAACAGTTGGCTGAGTGAAACAGTTTTTGAAAAACTAAGGAACAGCTGATTGTAGCACTATATGTAAGGACAAACCTGTGTTTCCCTGAAAATAAGCCCTAGCCTGATTTTTTTTGGGGAAGGTCTAATATAAGCCTTACCACAAAAATAATCCCGGAGGGGTGTGCGGGGCTAGCCCAAGTGGCGGTGAGTGTGCGGGAGCTGACGGTGTCCAGCAACAGCCGCAGCCTGCTGGCCCTTGGAGCAGTGCAGGTAAATCCAGCCCAGAGGCAGAGGTGGGGAGGGATTAGGCAATCTGGACATGCTGTGCACTTTATGCCCAGAGGGAGAAATGATGGAGACTGGAACCTTCATCTGCTTACAGATGGGGCACTTGGAAACTGAGGGATTTGTTCTGTTTCCAGCTGCCCCATTTGCAAGCAGACGAAGCTTCTAGTCTCCATCATTTCTCCGTCTGAGTGAAAAGTGTTTGGGTTCCTATGGGGTGCTTGGGGCAGCTCCACCCCTCTCCCACTTGCCTCACCTTGTGGCAGCAGCATGGTGCGGTGGGCTATGCGGCCTCCTGCCGCGAGCGGCTACAGAAGTGGGCCAGCGGCTGCTTGGGCTCCTGCGGGATAGGGCTGAGTTTCATTACTCAGCTAGGTGACATCATTAGTGCTCCCCGTTTATACCAGTAGGGAAATGTTCCAGTTTTGCTGGAGATGTGGTTTTCTCCTTAGTGGAATTTGGCACTCAGTCAAATCAATCATCAATAAACATAAGGTAAACCACATTTACATACATCTTAAAAAGACAATAAAAAATCTAGGAGGGAAACAAAAAACTAGAATACATCTCTTCCAGTAGCTAACACCAAGCAGGGATTAACACCAGACAGACAATCAGGCAGAAAACAATACTCTAATCAAGAAACCACCAAGGAGGAAATTTAATACATTTCAAAATAAGACCTTTTTTAATTCATGCAATCACCCCCCACATATATTTTTGTGTATGAGGTTTTCTTACAATCTCCGTTTCAGGCAAATATGAGATGGTGCATGATGGATTGTGTCAAATCTATTTCTGTTGCCTGCCATCCCACTGGGAGGGCACATTCCTTTTAGTTGCTTAGCTTGACTCATTGGGCAATGAGGAGGACTGGATCTTAATTGTTTCCCAAGCGGAAATCTGAATTTCAAACAATTGTTTTATTTAAATGTGAGAAAAGAAGGAAATAAAAAAAAACCTTGGGGTTTAACTGTAGGTTTAACTAGACACTGATCTGATTTCTCAACATAAACTCTTCTCTTGAAAATAGCTATGAGGCTTCAATTTGGATCAGGTTGCCTCACCACCATCACTTGACTGGATTAATGTAATCCAGGATAATTTATTCATCCATCCATCCATCCATCCATCCATCCATCCATCCATCCATCCATCCATCCATCCATCCATCCATCCATCCAATTTCTATAGCTGCCCATCTCAGACAAGTGACTCTGGATAGCAAACAATCATAAAATCCATTAAAATCAGCATAAACATCATATAAAAGTATATATCAATGGTGGCAACAGTACTTGGGGCTGTGACTCCTAAGTTGGAGAAGTGGCTTCAACAGAACCCAGAAATAACACCAGAGCTCTCTATCCAGAAGAGTATAGTGCTAGGAACAGCTAATATACTGCGCAGAACCCTCAAACTGCCAAGAGAGAACCATGGGACCAGGAAGGGAATTTTAGCAGCTAAGGAAAATTTGTTTGGAGGCTGTGAGGGCCTGGATGGGTGAGAACAGACTAAAGCTTAATCCCGACAAGACGGAGTGGCTGTGGGTTCTCCCTCCCAAGGACAAGACCAACTGTCCGCCCATTACTCTGGGGGGGGGAAACTTTGAACCCCTCGGAGAAGGTTCGTAACTTGGGTGTTCTCCTCGATCCACAGCTGCACTTAGACCAACATTTGGCGGCTGTGACGAGGGGAGCATTTGCCCAGGTTCGCCTGGTGCACCAGTTGCGACCTTATTTGGACAGGGAGGCCTTGCTCACAGTCGCTCATGCCCTTATCACCTCGAGGATCGACTACTGCAATGCTCTCTACATGGGGCTACCCTTGAAGAGTGTTCGGAGACTTCAATTAGTCCAGAATGCAGCCGCGCGAGCAATCGTGGGCTTACCTCGGTATGCCCACATTTCACCAACGCTCCGCGAGCTGCACTGGCTACCTATTAGTCTCCGCTCGCAATTCAAAGTGTTGGTTATTACCTATAAAGCCCTACATGGCCTAGGACCAGGTTACTTGCAGGACCGTCTTTTGCCTCATACCTCATCACGACCGGTCAGAGAGCACAGAGTTGGTCTTCTCCGGGTCCCGTCGACCAGTCAATGTAGGCTGGCGGGCCCCAGGAGAAGGGCCTTCTCTGTTGCGGCCCCTACCCTCTGGAATCAGCTCCCTCCGGGGATTCGGACCGCTCCCACTCTTCTGGCCTTCCGAAAAGAATTAAAAACTTATTTGTGTCGGCAGATCTGGGAATGATTGGTGCTGAATGTTGGATGAATGTTTTTTTATTAAAAATTTGGGGTATTGTTTTATTTTATGATCATTTTAATTTAATTTATATTAGACTTTAATGCGATTGTTATTATCTATGTTGTAAGCCGCTCTGGGTCCCCTGGAGAAGAGCGGCTTATAAGTCTAATAAATAAATAAATAAATAAATAAATAAATAAATAAATTATCAACACAAACAAGAATTGGTGTTCTCAGGGCTCTTTCCTCATTTAAAGGTGTAAGGGAGAAATTGACTGTTTTAGATAATCGGACCTAATTCTAAACTGTACATGATGTTTCTCCTGGGGACAATGGCAAATGTGACTGCCCAAGAGTTTGTGTTATTTTGATGTGTGTCTGCAGACCTTTCTTTTACAGCTAATTTGAGGACCAATTGACCTACTTGGCAATACTGGCTTCAAAAATAGAACAAGAGTGAACAACTGTCCTCTGATCTTGACACTTCTTTAAAGGAATTATCATAACCCAACATCACTTCAGGTACGGTAGTAACACTTGAACTTGGGTAGAGAAACTGCACTGGAGCAGAGATTCTCCTATCATTCAAGGAAGACGAGTTAATTGTCTTCCCTCAATCTTATCGCGGCTCAGTTCCTCCTACGCAGAGAGTACCATTAAGGCTTTCTGCTTCCTGGTTGCTAAGGAACAGCTCAAAGGAAATGTTCACAAAAAACGGCCCACTTCTCTCCCCAGTAATGTCTGCAGTCTTAGACTGGCCATTTCCTGAAGGCTTTTGTCCTGAAACTGTATGAATAGAGATATTTTCCTTAGAAATTCAGTATAGCTTATCATGAAGGGATGAGCAACAATTTTGCTTCAATCATGGGAAAAAAAGAACAAGCAGATATAGTAAGTAAGAGCAGTTTTGGATCAGCGGTGCAGAATCTGTGGCCCCGGGTCAACAGTAGCCTTTGCTATGCTTCCTACAGCATTTAAATGTCTCTCTTCATGTGACATAAGAATAAAATAAATGTTCTGGGTATAATCATAATAGTAGTATTATAATTTAATTTAGGTATTGCTCTTCCCTTTCTATCTCTTTGTCTTCTCCCAATAGCTCCTTTTTTATTAGTTTATAATATATAACACAAAAGTACAAAAGAAAATAGTAGGAAAATAGGGGAGGAAAAAGGGAAAGGAAAAGTGTAGGCAAAGGGGAAAAAAGTAAAAAAAAAGTAATTGACTTCTGACTCCCTTTGGTGCAGTAGAATAAGACAGTAATATCAAACCTCAACTTTTTATTTTTACATAATAATATAAACTAGTCATTTATCTAACAACAAACCTATTAACCGGTAAAACCCAAAATTAAAGTTTCATTTTTTTCTACCTCAAGCACAAAGTCCAGAAGCAGTTTCCAAGTAGAAACAAAAGTAATTGTATTTTTTTCCTTTAATTAAAGCAGTCAATTTGGCTATCTCTGCTAACTCTGTCACTATCTCCTCCTTTTTAAACACATCTCCTAGACTAGTACTTAAGGCCAAATGCACAATTTTAAAAAGTTATGCTCCCCATCCTTCATGATGTATTATACAATGCTTACATTTTCCCACAGTCTTGGCAAAGGGCAGACCTACCAAGTTGTTTCTTCATTGATTCTTTGTAGGAATAGGACTGATTGTGCTGACCTTCAAGGAAACATGGTGTCCTCCAGTGGGAGCATCTCACAGTTTTCTACCAGCATGGCCAAACCTACAATAACTGTATCATAAATGACATAAGCAATGATGGCTTACAGCATTCCAAGATAGGAGAAGAAGGATCCATAGATATTTCTATGCCTGTTTACCTCAGCTTCATAGTTTTGAAGCAAAGCTGCACTGAAGCCTTGAGTGATCTGGGTGAGGGCGAGTATACTATGTGCCATTGAAGCATCCCTGGTATATGCTTCAAAAGTAGACTAGTATGACACGCTTGGGCAAAAATCTTAAGAAAATGTGGGATGTGCTGAGTAATATTTCTAAAGGAGTTTTATCTGGGAATAAATATCTCATGGATTTGTATATGACATATTAGAATGAAAGAATATCTGAACAGTTGCATCCTTAAATTATGCTGCTGGCAATAATTCAGGGCTTTCTTATCCCATTGTTACAAAGAAAAAGTAATATCTAAAACAGGGGTCTTCAAACTTGGCCCTTTTATGACTTGTGGACTTCAACTCCCAGAATTCCTCAGCCAGATACGCTGGCTGAGGAATTCTGGGAGTTGAAGTCCACAAGTCATAAAAGGACCAATTTTGAAGACCCCTGATCTAAAAGGACCCCTTGGGATATGTCATGCTAGCCCAGTGGTATTAATGGAAGCTGCTTGCTTACTCTTATTCCCTTATGATGGTGGCGAGAAATATTGTATTTCACTGAGATGGTTGCTAGCAGGACCAAACGTAGTTCTCTTTTCCTTCTCTCTTATGAATTGATAGGAGGAACATCAGGAAAATGGAACAAGTCATGACTTTCCAAAGATTAAAAGCAATAGTAAGCTTGCAAATATCCCCTAACTGCTTTCTTGGCTCATTTTAGTCGATAGTCAGAGTCAAATTAGGCTTTGGCTTAGCAAACAGCAGAGAAATCCAGCCTCTGGGCAGCTCAGCTAATTCTGCTGATTGGTTGTTGGGCTACGAGCCTAGCTGGCAAGAAGAGAGGAACACTTGAACTACACAAAAAGAGTGTGTCAAAATCAAACAAGTGACATCAAAGCCAATGGCTTCTAAAAATAATTGTTGTACTGGGCAGGAACAACCTCCCCCCCCTCAATATCTGGTAGCTTAAGGCTATGGAGTGAGCATCTGTGCCTTTTTTTCCTTCATCCATAGCTGCCAAAGCTGTAATGTAAGATAGTTCTATCCAGCAGAATAAGAGCATGGAAGGTCGCTGAATGGAAAGTGGACCAACTTCTCATGGCTATTTCAGACTGGGCCTTTTTCATTATATGCTATTACAGTTGATGAGTTCCCTAATTCTGGCACAGCGTGATGTGTGAACTCAATCTGCAAGTGATATGTATCTATGATTTATAGCTTAGCATTATGTGTTTAGCAGGAGACTCTGGTTTCTTAAACATGGTGCAATAAGGGCTTAGCACCAGTGGTGGGATTCAGCCAGTTTGCACCAGTTTGGCAGAACCGGTAGCTAATTTTTTGTTGCCCAGGCCCAGAATGGCATCCACACAGAGAACCGGTTGTTCACATATTTGAATCCCACCACTGCTTAGCACTATACGTAAATCCAGCTTCTATGTCTGAGATTTCACTGAGACAGAACTGATCTGTTCTGTAGATCCTAGATCATTACTCCAAAACCGTGAGAGGACATACATGCCTTTTGGTACATCCTTCTTGATAGACTTCCTGACCCTCTTGGACAGAAGTGGCACCTCCTTCACCCCTTTTGCAAAAAGGTACACTGTAATATTATAACATAGGAAAATTCTTTTCCTCTCCTCCTCTTGCCTATCAAACAGTATTTTTTACATTTGATACCCAGTTCCAATAAAGGCTTATAGGAAAAGAGAACTAGGTTTGCTCATTCAAGGTCCCTAATGTCAGTGTACATGTTCCTTACTGCTATTTTACACTGCTCCTGTATCTTGTTGGTGATGATAAGCAAACTTCAGTGAAGCTACTTGCCATCAGTGTACTGAGGAGAAACTTTTTGAGAAGCAGGAAGGCCCTGGTAGGAAAATTGTTTCACATAACAAAACCAGGGGCACATTCTGGGTCAGCGGTTCTCAACCTTTTTCAGGCTGCCACCCCGACCTGCGCCACGCATGCGCGGCGCGACAGCCCGCATTGCGCATGCACGGCATGGCGGCCCGCATTGTGCATGCGCAGCAGCCTGCATGCGCGGTGCTGCCCCCTGCACCGGCTGAGGGGAAAAGGGGAAAAAATGGCGGACTGCGTTGTTTGGCGACCCCCGTGAAATGGTCGTTCGACCCCAAATGGGGTCACGACCCACAGGTTGAGAACCGCTGTTCTGGGTGGTTCTGTTCCTTAGATCTGAATGGAATCTAAAAAGATTTTTTCTTTCTCTCTTCCTCCAGTTCTGTAATACTGTATTATGTTTAAACTCTCTTTGGTTTCCAATATTCAGTTTTCCACCACAGTTTCTTTTGTTTTCCTCCCTTTAGCGTTATTCTTCTGGAACAGTTTCCCTGTGAAAGTGTTTCTGCAATTTCCAACCAACTGCCGATAGAGTTAAAAACAAAGCAACAAAAGAGTAGATAGTCTGCTCGGTAAATTGGTTGATTTGCTGGATAGGAGAAGGTAGGAGGAAATTTCAAACTCCTTTTTTGCTCCCTCAGTCATCTAATGCCTGTGTTTCTTTTTTAAACTCTCTCCTGACCTCTTCAGTTTTCCTTACCGCTGCCATCTCTCTCTCTCTCTCTCTCTCTCTCTCTCTCTCTCTCTCTCTCTCTCTCTCTCTCTCTCTCTCTCTCTCTCTCTCTCTCTGTCTGTCTCTGTCTCTCTCTCAACTAGAATTTTGCTTTAGCAATTTTGCACCAACAATGAAAAGCTGATTAAGAAAAAAAAGCTGAATTCATATCTTGTTTATTTTAAGAATGGCTTAATGAATAAGTAAGTAGTTTACTCATAATGGCTGGGTTTACAGATTGTGGTAATAAACAAATTTAAGGAAAGCCTTTTGGATTGGATTGTCCCAAGAAACAGTGTGATCTCTGATGAGTTCTAGAAAGAACTTGAGTTTTTTCCTGGGCTTTGCCACCTGGAAGAATTGATTACTGAGCATGGTTCTCTTTTTTCCTGACTGTCAGTTCCAGTTGGTGTTGATGTAGAAAGAAGTCAAGCTTGAGGCCCTAATATGTGGGGTTCCAGAGTTAAATTCTCTATCACACAATACCAGGACAAGGGGGCACTCCCTAAAGCTCATAGCTAAGAAAGTGAGGACAAATAAAGGGAAATATTTCTTCACCCAGAGGGTCGTTGATTTATGGAATTCACTTCCAGAAGGGGTCGTGACAGCTGTCAGCCTTGACAGCTTCAAGGCAGGGCTAGATAGATTCATGGATGCCAAGTGTATCGGTGGTTATTAAAACGGATGTCCATGTGCCGCCTCTATGTTGGTTGAGGCAGGCAGGATTCCCTTGAGTACCATTTGTTGGGGGTCAAGGGAAAGGGAGGGTTTTGCCTTCTCTTTCTGCTCAAGATCCCCATGTACAATTGGTGGGCCACTGTGTGACACAGAATGCTGGACTCGATGGGCTTTGGCCTGATTCAGCATGGCTCTTCTTATGTTCTTATGTTCTTATGTAAATGCTACATAAAGCTGTTTGATAAGATGTTGATAAAACCCAAATTTACATTTTGATCCTGGGCTGATCTAGTGATGCTATCGAGCTCTTCTTTCAACACTTGAAGGCTGTTAGTGTCTGGATGGGATGGAACAGCCTTATAAGGAACAGGGTGACAAAACTGAGTGTGTTTCCTGAGTATGAATGAGTTTCCATATTTAGTTCTGACTGAATTGGATAGAAGTAAGGCACAATTTGGACTCATACCTCCTTCTTTAAGAGATAGTGGAAGCTATGGCTTATGAGGGCTTGGTGTGGTGTGCATTTCCATGTTTTACAGAACCAGGAATCTCTTTTCACGCATGCTTCAATCCCCTTGTGTAGACTATTGCAATACATTTCATACATTCCAGCTGGTCCAGAATGTGGCAGAGCAGGCAATTATGGGTGGATGGGTAATTAAATAACAACAACAACAATAATAATAATAATAATAGTAATAGTAATAGTAATAATAATAATAATAATGCATTGAAGCTTGTTCCAAAGAAACAGCTAGCATAAGCATTAAAAGATGCAAATACTGCAATATCAAATATAAGCACCAATTCACTGCAAGAAACGAATGTACAGCACAGCTGCAGTTATAACTGAATACCTGGGATGCAAAATCAACAAAGAAGAAACACAAACAAACAATGCACCAAAAAAATAGAAGGTTAGACTAGAAAATAAGATCAGCAAGTTAAGATCACATGCAAGCAAGCTAGAACAGATGAAAGAAAAGAAGCTGAAGAACGAGAAGACCAAAGAATACCTAATCAAGAAATACCACTTAGAAACAAGGAAGATCAAGAAAGTACTGGAAATAATAAAGCAGCAAATAACAGCTATAGCCAGGAAAATCAGTAGATACAAAGCTCGAATTGCAAATTATAGGCAGAACCTCCAATTTCAATCCAATCAGAAACGTTTCTACCAATCCATCAATGGAGAAACTGCAATGAATCAGTTAGTACCTGACAAGGAAGAAACAGTGCAGTTCTGGAAGCAGATATGGGATGCAAATAAAACAGAAGGTGAAATGAAAGAACTAGTAATAACAACAACAATGGTAGAAAAAAGAGCAAGGAAGATCAAAAATTGGTCAGCACCAGATGAAGATGAACTGCATGGGTTTTGGTTGAAACATCTAACTGTTCTATACCTGCTCATTGCCAAGCAGTTCAACAATATACTACAAGGAGGAGAAATTGAAAAGTGGCTAACAACTGGGAAAATCTACCTAATAATGAAAAATCCAGCAAAAGGGGCAACACCAGGCAACTACAGGCCAATTACCTGCTTACCAACAACTTTCAAATTGTTAACTGGTGTGATAGCTGATGCAGTACAACAGCATCTAGTAGAAAACAATCTCTTTCCACCAGAGCAGAAAGGAAACTGCCCCAGTAGCAGAGGAACAAAAGATCAACTCCTAATAGACAAAATGATCTTGGAAAACTGCAAGAAAAGGAAGACCAACCTGAATGTGGCATGGATTGACTACAAAAAGTCATTTGACTCTCTGCCACATGACTGGATAATCAAGTGCCTAGAAATAACAGGAGTCAGTAGAAACATCAGAAAATTTGTGCAAAGATCAAGGGCACAATGGAAGACACAGTTGCAAATCAATGGTGAGAGACTAGGAGAGGTTATCATCAAGAGAGAAATATTTCAAGAAGATTCATTATCACCATTACTATTTGTTATTGCACTGTTTCCTCTGTCAACAATACTGAATAATTCAGGGCATGGCTATCAAACATCAAAAACATCTGCCAGACTATCCCACCTCCTTTACATGGATGATCTGAAGCTGTATGGAAAAACATCATCTGAAATAGAATCGTTGCTCAACACTGTCCATATATATAGCCAAGATATTGCAATGGAGTTTGGCTTGGACAAATGTGCCACACTTACTACCAAACAAGGAAAAATAGTGAAAACTGAAGGAATCAAGATGCCCCATGTAAATAACATTAAGAGTCTGGATGAGGACGATTACTACAAATACTTGGGTATCCTTCAAGCTGACAACATCAAGCACACTGAAGTCAAGAAAAAGATTAGAGGTGAATACATCAAGAGAGTGAAGAAGATCTTAAAGTCCAAATTCAATGGAGGAAATACCATAAAGGCAATCAACACCTGGGCAAATCCAGCCATTAGATACACAGCTGGAATAGTGGACTGGACTCAAGCAGAACTAAAAGCAATAGATAGGAAGACCAGAAAAATAATGACAATGAATCATGCCCTTCATCCACGCAGTGACATTGACAGACTTTATCTACCAAGGCAAATCGGTGGGTGTAGAATGCTGCAAGTACATCAGATGATTGAAGAAGAAAAAATGGCTTTGGAAGAATATCTGAAAGACAATGATGAAGATGCACTGAAATTAGTATATCAGGAAGGCTTACTGACTACTGGAGAGACCAAACTGGCCTACAAGAAAGTCCAAATGAAAAACAGAATAGAGACATGGGAAGACAAAGCACTGCATGGCCAGTACATTAAAAAATAGCTGGGAAAGCAGATAATAACAAGACCTGGCAATGGTTAAGAGCAGGAAAATTGAAGAAAGAGACCGAGGCAGTAATTCTGGCTGCACAAGACCAAGCCTTAAGGACAAATGCATACAAAGTCAAAATTGAGAAGACAGCAGCAGACAGTAAGTGCCTCCTATGCAAAGAAGCTGAAGAAACAGTGGACCACCTGGTAAGCTGCTGCAAGAAGATCGTACAGACTGACTACAAGCAGTGGCATGACAAAGTAGCAACAATGGTGCATTGGAAGATCTGTAAGAAATATCATTTATCTGTAAGCAAGAACTGGTGGGATCATAAAATAGAGAAAGTCATAGAAAATGATGGTTTATTTATTTATTTATTTTATCTTATTTGGGTTTGTATGCCGCTCCTCTCCAAGTTAAACTGCTCCGGGACTTCAGAATTCAGACAAGCACCTGCAACATAACACCCCGGACTTAACAATTGTCGATAAGAAAGACAAAAAAGTCTGGATAGTGGACGTGGCAGTGCCTGGAGACAGCAGAATAGACAAGAAAGAACTGAAGAAGATAACAAAATACAAAGACCTACAAATAGAAATAGAAAGACTGTGGCAAAGGCCAGCAAGGGTAGTACCAATAGTAATAGGCGCCTTGGATGCAATCCCAAAACAACTGGAGCACCACTTGAACACCATTGGCATTGACAAATTCGCCATTAGTCAATTGCAAAAGGTGGCCTTACTAGGAACTGCTTCCATCCTGCGACGATACCTGTAATACCATCAAACATCCACATCTGCCTATCCCAAGTCCTTGGTAAGGACTTGATAGGTAGACAAAATGCCAAATCCAGTCTGAACATCTGGCTGACTGCGATGATCCATAATAATAATAGTTGGAAGGAACCATGAAGGTCATCTAGTCCAGGGCTTTTCAAACTTTTCACTCATTGTACCACTTTTAGGATATGGCAACATCTGAGTACCACCAGTCGCCTAGCAAGGTGTCAAAAACTTGATGACCCCCCCCAAAAGGAAAAAAGTGATAAAGTACAGGTAGTCCTCAACTTACAAAGAGTCACTTAGTGACTCTTCGAAGTTACAATGGCACTGAAAAAAGTGCCCCCCAAGGCACAGCCAAGCAAGATACCTGCCTGCCCACCTGGTTGTGCTCTTTCTCCTGTCCGAGGTTTTCATTGTTATGAGCATTTTTGTTGAGGATTGGCAGCAGAGGCGGGGTGGGGAGGTGTTTGGTTTTTATTCCCCGCGTCTGCTGGGTGGTTGCAGCAGGTTTTGTCACTTCACATGACCCTGGGACACTGTGACTGTCATAAATATGAATCAGTGGCCAAGCATCTGAATGTAAATCACAAGACCCTGGAGATGCTGCAACATTCCAGCTGATTGGCGCTTCTTCTGGGCTCAGCAGAAGCACCAGGATCAGCACCGAGCTCCAGCTGGAGCCTGGCACTGATCCTGGCACTTCAACTGAGCCCTGACAGCCCTAAAGCCCCAACTGTCTCTTGCTCAGGCTTGTGCGGTGCTGTCACCGGTTCAGCTCATTCCCCTCCCCGTCTACCACATTTCTAGGATGATCGCGTACCACCTACCAGGTCCCAATGTACCACAGGTGGTACCTGTACCACTGGTTGAAAAGCCCTGATCTAGTCCAACACCCTGCTCAGGCAGGAAACCCTATACCATTTCAGACAAATGGCTGTCCAATCTCTTCTTAAAAACTTCCAGTGTTGGAGCATTCACCACTTCTGGAGGCAGGTTGTTCCACTGGTTAATTGTTCTAACTGTCAGGAAGTTTCTCCTTAGTTCTAGGTTGCTTCTCTCTTTGGTTAATTTCGATCCATTGCTTCTTGTCCTGCCTTTACGTGCTTTGGAGAATAGCTTGTCTTCCTCTTCTTTGTGGCAACCCTGAGATAGTGGAACACTGCTATCATGTCTGCCCTCGTATTTCTCTTCATTAAACTAGACATACCCAATCCAGCAACTGTACCTTGTATGTTTTAGCCTCCAGTCCCCTAATCATCTTTGTTGCTCTTCTCTGTACTCTTTCTAGAACAGGGATAGGCAAGCCAAAACACTCAAAGAGCCACTTGGACATGTTTCCCACCAAAAACAAAACGCTGGGACCCGCAAAACGTTTTTGATATCTAAAATGAAGATAACACTGCATATACCCTTTTTAACCTTTATATATATATATGTGTGTGTGTGTGTGTGTACAGGGCTTTTTTTTTTGTCATAGAACACCGAGAATGGAGTTCCGGCACCTTTTTTGGATGGAAAATTGTAGGGTAGGCAAGGCAGGTTGTATGATGTGCGAATTCCCGCACCTTTTTCTTTTTTTTTTTTTACAAAAAAAGCACTGTATATAT